>PVHT021183696.1:31728324-31825573 GCA_004024745.2 Catagonus wagneri | reverse complement strand
TTTTTTTTTTTTGGCTGTAGATATCAGTAGTTTAGTGTTTTTTCAGTATAAACTGGTACTCTATGGATATAGCATGGCCATTATTTTAAAAACTGAATTAGAATGTTTTCTGAGAAGTCATTCACATTCAGGTTTGCAGGGGGGCTCTCTTTTTCTTCACTATTGTAGTTACCTGCCAGGGGCTGTATAAACATTAAACTTGATGACCCAAGTGTTTTATATTTTGATAACATGTTTGCTTATTTCTTTTTCTTTGTTAGAAAAATATGAGAAAGAAAAATATTGAACATTATTTTACATTTTTAAATGATTATTTCCATTAAATCCTGTAAAATATATTCCATTAAATCCTTTAAAACCTTTAAAATATATGGCATATGATGTCATGCTATACACAAAGTCGACTGAATTTTTTCCCCCAATTTGCGAATAAGCAATAGCAGTAAAACTCCGAGGTAAAGTAAGGATTTCTCTAGGCAGCCTGCACTGATCAGGACCAAAATGCTTGTATCAAATTTAATGAAAAGATAATTTTTCCTAGCATCCATTTAGACTTTTGGCAACTCCAAGTATACCTTATTCCTTATAAGCTTTGTCTTGCCCAATTAACTTTCAATGGTGCTTGAAATTCCCACTTGAAATGCCTTATGTTGACCCGTCCATTTTAATCAAGTTAAATACTACCTGGGAGGAAGATATATTAGCTATCACTTAGGCACAAATTAGTCTATCTGATCCTATTACTGCACATTATCAACCAGCACAAAAGAGGACCTTAGAGTACTGGTTCCTGAAATCATTCAAATGCCTAACCACAGAGAGGCATGGTACACTAGGTAGAAAACCATGTAATAATAATCCAGTAACTTTTACAACCATTAAATATATATGATTGTGTTAAATCTGATGTAATTTTATTTCTGTAGTCCAGTGCAATAGGACAAATCATAGATTTAAAGAATTTAATAGAAGAAAAAATCAGTTATGAACATCTTACCCAATTTAAATTTGAACAACTGTTATAATATCTTACCTGCAGAAAAAAATCATATTTCTTTCAAGGACATTCCATGATAGTCCTTAAGAATGGGGGGGTGGTAAGCCTGTAAGGGGTTACTGATGAGGTGCTAAAGTACTTGATTTTCTTGATCCTACCAAAATATTTTTGTAAGGCAGATCATCATTTTAGTGACAATTAATCAAGAAACAAAGAAAATACTACTTTACTGAATGTGCACATTGGCTGTAAGACATTCAAATTTCGGAAGTGTGAAAAATATTTATATTAAAACTGAAGACAGAGTACTTAATGTGGTAATCATTTTTTTGGGGGGCGGGTGCTAGGGCTGCACCAGAGGCATATGGAAGTTCCCAGGCTAAGGATCAAATCAGAACTATAGCTGCCAGACTATACCTCAGTCACAGCAACTCGAGATCCAAGCCACATTTGAGACTTACACCACAGCTCACAGCAATACCGTGGATCCTTAACCCCCTGAGAGAGGCCAAAGATGGAACCTGTATCCTCATGGATACTAGCTGCATTTGTTACCACTGAGCCATGATGGGAACTACTGTTAATGAGGTGTTCTAATTATTTGCTTTGGTTGGACAAATAAGAAGGGAGGTGAGGTGGGCAGGTGCTTTTTCATTATCTTGGTAGTAGAGCAGCTCTTCTGAAACATAGTTCTAGGAAGAATTAAGCTCATACCCTAAGGCACTATGCAATGTATTAACTTCTTTATGCATCAAGAATGGTATTAGCTGCATAGTGTGGCTGAGAGAATTACTCAAATAATGTTCTATAAAACTTTAATTCTCTTGTGAAATGCCAGTTGAAAAGGTTGGAGTATTGGCTTATTGAAGAAAAATTGTCCCCAGATGTAGAAAATAGTCTACATTTTAAAATATTTACCTCCTAGGTAATACTATCAGTTTGCATTATTAGTATTATTACTACCATGAGAAAATAAAGACTTTCTCTGAAATGACCATTATCTAACCTTCTAGATACATTTTTATTCACACACTCAACCAACCCAGTAGACATTTTATTTTATTCGATTTTAATATATTTTATTTTTATTATAGTTGATGGATGAATAATTTCTAATCAACTATTAGAAATTGATGCTCTGTCAATTTCTGCTGTACAGAAAAGTGACCCAGTTATACAATATTTACATTATTTTTCTTACATTATCTTCCACCATGTTCTGTCACAAGTGATTGGATATAGTTTCCCATGCTATACAGTAGGATCTCATTGCTTATCCACTCCAAATGCTATAGTTTGCATCTACTAACCCCAAACTCCTAGTCAGTCCCACTCCCTCCCCCTCCCTCTTGGCCACCACAAGTCTGTTCTCCATGTCCATGAGTTTGTTTCTTTTCTGTGAAAAAGTTCATTTGTGCCATATATTAGATTCCAAATATAAGTGATATGTGGCATTTGTCTCTTTTTGACTTACTTCACGTAGTATGAGTCTCTAGTTCCATCCATGTTGCTTCAAATGGAATTATTTTGTTATTTTTATGGCTGAATAGTATTCCATTGTGTATAGGTACCACATCTTCTTAATCCATTCATCTGTAAATGACATTTAGGTTGTTTCAATGTCTTGGCTATTGTGAGTAGTGCTGCAATGAACATATGGGTGTAGTATCTTCCTAAATGAAAGTTTTGTCTGGATATACACCCGGGAGTGGGATTGCTGGATCATACGGTACTTCTCTATTTAATTTTCTGAGGTACCTCCATACTGTTTTCCACAGTGGTTATAGTATATCACATTCCCATCAACAATGTAGGTTCCCTTTTCTCCACACCCTCTCCAGCATGTCATTTGTAGACCTACTACTGATGGCCATTCTGACCAGTGTGAAGTGACAGATTGTTGCAGTTTTGATTTGCATTTCTGTAATAATTAGTGATGTTGAGCATTCTCTCATGAGCCTATGGTCCATCCTATGTCTTCCTTGGAGAAATGTCTATTTGGAATTCTGCCCATTTTCGCTTTTTTTTCTTTTTTGCTATTGAGTATGAGTGTTTGCATATTTTAGAGATGAAGCTCTTGCTGGTTGGATCGTTTGAAACTCTTTTATCCCATTCTGGAGGTAGTCTTTTTGTTTTGTTTTTATGGCTTAATTTGCTGTGCAAAATCTCATATGTTTGTTTAGGTCCCGTTGATTTTTTTTTGTTTTTATTCCTATTGCGTTGGGTGACTGACCTAAGAAAACTTGTGTATGGTTGTTGTCAGAGACTGTTTTGCTTATATTCTCTTCTAGGAGTTTTATGGTGTCTTGTCTTATGCTAAAGTCTTTAAGCCATTTTGAGTTTACATCCGTGCATGGTATGACGGTATATTCTCATTTCATTGATTTACATGCAGCTGTCCAGTTTTCCCAGCACCACCCTCTGAAAAGACTATTTCCGATTTTATATTCTTGCCTCCTTTGTCAAAGATTAATTGACCATAGGTGTCTGGGTTTAGTTCTGGGTTCACTATTTCATTTCATTGGTCTTTATGTCTGTTTTTGTACAAGTACCAACTGTCTTGATTACAGTAGCTTTATAACATTGAAGTCTGGGAGAGTTATGCCTCCTGCTTCCCTACCCCCTCAGGATTACTTTAGCAATTCTGGGTCTTTTATGTTTCCATACAAATTTTTAGATTATTTGTTCTAATTCTGTGAAAAACGTCATTGGTAATTTGATAGGGACTGCATTGAATCTGTATATTGCTTTGGGTAGTATGTCCATTTTAACAATATTAATTCTTCTAATCAAGGAGCATGGAATATCTTTCCATTTCTTTGAATCCTCTTTAATTTAGTTGATTAATGTTTTATAATTCTCAGCATATTTCTTTCAGCTCCCTGGTCAGGTTTATTCCTAGGTATTTAATTTTTTGGGGTGAGATTTTAAAAGGTTTTTAATTTTTGTATTCCTTTTCTAACATTTAATTGTCAGTATACAGAAATGCAACCAATTTCTGAATGTTAATCTTGTATCCAGCTAATTTGCTGAATTCACTGATCAGTTCAAGCAGTTTTTGTGTGGAGTCCTTAGCATTTTCTATATACAGTATCAATGTCATCTGTATAGAGTGACAATTTACCACTTCTCTTCCAATGTGGATACTGTTTATTTCTTGTGTTTGTCTGAGTGCTGTGTCTAGGACTTCAAATACTATGTTGAATAAAAGTGGTGAGAGTGGGCATCCTTGTTCCAGATTTTAGCGGGAAGGCTTTTAGCTTTCTCCATTGAGTAGTATACTGGCTGTGTGTTCGTCATAAAGAGCTTTTATTACATTAAGGTACATTCCCTCTATACCCATTTTGGTAAGTGGGCTTATCATGAATGGATGTTGGATTTTGTCAAATGCTTTTTCTGCATCAATTGAGAAGATCATAAGGTTTTCGTCTTTTCTTTTGTTAATGCAGTATATGACACTGATTGATTTGCATATGTTGAACTATCCTTGTGAACCTGGGATGAATTCCACTTGTGAGCATCATGGTGTATGATCTTTTTATATGTTGCTGGGTTCAGCTGGCTAAAATTTTGTTGAGAATTTTTGCATCTATATTCATCAAAGATATTGGCCTATAATTTTCTTTTTCGGTAGTATGTTTGGTTTTGGTATTAGGGTGATGGTGACATCATAGAATGTCTTTAGGAGCTTTCCTTCCTTTTCAACACTTTGGAAAAGTTCAAGAAGGATGGGTATAAGTTCTTATTTGTATGTTTGGTAGAACTGAACTGTGAAGCCATCTGGTCTTGGACTTTTGTCTATAGGGAGTGTTTTATTACATATGCAATTTCTTTTCTAGTGATTAGTATGTTCAATTGATATATTTCCTATTGATTCAATTTTGGTGGCCTATATTTCTCTAGAAAGTTGTCCATTTCTTCTGTTTTTTGTCAAGTTTGTTGGCATATAATTGTTCACAGTATTCTCTTATGGTTTTCTGCATTTCTGCAGTATCAGTTGAAATTTCTCCATTTTCACTTATTTTATTTGGGTTTTTTTCTCTCCTCTTCTTGGTGCGCCTGATTTCTTCTCTAATCTTTACAACTTCCTTCCTTCTGCTGACTTTTAGGTTTTGTTCATTCTTCTAATTCTTTTTGGTGGTGGGTTAAGTTGTCAATTTGAAATTTTTCTTCCTTTTTGTGGAAGGCTTGTATTTCTATGAACTTCCCTCTAAGTACTGCTCTTGCAGCATCCTACAGATTTTTGAATGGTTGTGTTTTCATTATCATTTGTCCCAAGGTATTTTTTAATTTCCATCTTGATTTCCTCTTTGACCCACTGTTTTTTTTAGTAGTATACTGTTTAGTCTCCATGTAGTCAGCTTTTTCTCATTTCTTTTCCTATGGTTGATTTCTAGTTTCATGCCATTGTGGTCAAAGAAGATACTTTATATAATTTCTATATTCTTAAATGTGTTGAGGTTAGTTTTGTGCCCCAGTATGTGATCAACCCTTGACAATGTTTCATGTGCACTTGAAAAGTATATTCTGATTATTTTGGATGTAATGTCCTGAAAATATCAGTTAAGTCTAACTTTTCTATTGTGTCCTTTAGGATATCTGTTGCCTTACTGCCTTTCTATCTTGAGGATCTGTCCATTGATGTGAGTGAGGTGTTAAAGTCTCCTACTATTATTGTATTCCCATAACTTTTTCCCTTTATGTCTGTTAATATTTGTTGTATGTATCTGGGTGCTCCTATATTAGGGGCAAATATATTGACTAGTGAAATATACTTTTCTTGAAGTGATCCTTTTATCACAAAATAGTGTTCTTCTTTGTTTTTCTTTATGGCCTTCATTTTAGTCTATTTTAATAGTCTGATATGAGTACTGCAACTCCTGCTTTCCTGTCTTTTCCATTTGCATGAAATAATTTTTCTATCCCCTAACTTTCAATTTATAGGTGTCATTTGCCTTAAGGTGAGTCTGTTGTAGGCATTATATTGTAGGCTCTTGTTTTTTATCCAGTCTGCCACTCTACGTCTTTTGATCGGAACATTCAGCCCATTGGCATTTAAGGTACTTATTGATAAATATATATTTATTTCCATTTTAAACCTTGTTTTCCAGTTGATTCTATGTTTTTTCTCTGTTCCTTTCTTTTTTTGGTTGGATGATTTCCTTTTATTTGCTGTTTTTTTCCTCTTCTTTTTAGTTTTTGTGACTCTACTGTTTGGTTTGATTTGTGGTTGACCTATCTTTCAAGTATGTTAACCCTTCCTATATCTGCTTGATTTAACCTGTATAGGCTCAAATACATTATTAAAAATAGAGTCTAGATTTCTCACTTTTGTTCCCATTTTATAATTTTGATATCTTTTTTAACATCCTCATGTTTATCCTTTTGCTGTTCCTTGTGTTTATCATTGCTTTTACTATATATATAATACATATGTATTATATAATACATATGTATTATATATATGTATTATATATTTATGTATATATATATTTTCCTTTTAGTTCTATACACTGCCTTAAGTGATTACCTTCATATTGTGATTTCCTACATCCTATTTCTTTTTAATTCTTTTTTATTTAGAGGAGCCATTTCAGTATTTGTTTTAGAATGGGTTTAGTATTTCTGTACTCTTTCAGTCTTTCTTGGAGAAAGCCTCTATTTCTCCTATTTTAAATGATATTCTTGCTGGGTAGAGTATTCTAGGCTGCAAATGTTTCTCTTTTAGAATTTTGAACATATCTTGCCACTCTCTTCTGGCCTCTAGTGTTTTTGTAGAGAAATCAGCTGATAGCCTTATGGGGGTTCCCATATAATTAATTCTTTATTTTTCTCTTATTGTCTTTAGAATTTTCTCCTTATCCTTAACTTTTGCCATATTTATTATAATATGTCTTGGTGTGGGCCTGTTTGGGTTCAATTTGTTTGGGGCCTTCTGTGCTTCCTGTATCTTGGTATCTGTTTCTTTTAGATTTCAAATGTTTTCAGCCATAATTTCTTCAAATATGTTTTAATCCCCTTTCATTTTTTTTTCTCCTTCTGGAATCCCTAATATGTGTAGATTGGCACACTTTATATTATCCCATAGATCTCTTATATTGCTTTCATGTTTTTTATCATTTGGTTTTCTGTCTGCTGTCCTGATTGGGTTACTTCCATTACTTTACCTTCAAGTCACTAATTTATTCCTCTGCATTATTCTTTTTTTCTTCTTCAGTTCCTTTAATTCAGTTTGCATCTCTGTAAAAGAATTTTCTAAAATTTCTTGGCTCCTCCTTATATTTTCTAGTTATGGTAATCTGCATTAATGTTCATATCCACTCAAGTCCTTCATATTCATCCCTACTTCCTTCAGTATTTTCACTATATCCTTTTTGAATTTGGTGTCTGTTAAACTGCAGAGCTCTGTTTCATTGTGTGCTTCTTCAGGTGAATTATCCTATTCTTTTAACTGTGAATGGTTCCTGAACTGCTTCATATTGCTTATATTTTTCTTATTTTCTGGAGCGGAATCTCAGTGCCGAACCCCCTTCAGAGTGTCTGGAGCTGTGGTGTGCAGGGAGGTGGTACCAACGGTCTGTGTGGGTCTCTCTCTGCTTTGCCCTCCTCAGTCGAGCTGCTCTGCTCTTCTCTGAAGGTTTCAGGTCCCTCCATCTCGGCTGATCTCCCTGTCAGTTAGGTGGCTTCCCAAGGTATGGGTTCCCTTCCTCTTTCACAGCTCCCTCGCACGATTGTTGGTCCCACCCTGATTCCTTTTTCTCCCTCTCTCACTCTCTCTCTCTCTTTGTTTTGTCTTTTTTTCTAGCCAGTTATGTGGAAAGTTTCTTGCCATTTTTGGAGGTTTAAAGTCATCTGCCAGCACTCAGTAGATGTTCTGTGGGAATCATTCTACATGTGTTTTTTTTTTTTTTCTTTTTGATGTGTTTGTGGGAGAAGGTGAGCTTCATGTCTTAATGCTTTGCCATCTTGATCCCACCTCTAGACATTTATTTTAGTATCTAAAACTTTTTTCTTCCCCAACTAGAAGGACAAGTTTAATCAAAATCTTATATTTCAGCAAAGCTTTCTGGTAAATAAAGTAAGCCATAACCTTAGCAGACTCTATACATTCATAAGAGAGCAAGGACTCTTAAGCATGACAATTTGTCCTGTGAATCAAGAAACCTTTAGAAGAGCAATGAAAGATTATAAAGGGAAAAAGTAAAGTTACTCAAACCAAAATAATATTCTTTAAGTGTAAAAGGATATTAACAACTAATGTATTAAATGGGCAGAAAGAAAAGTGACTTAGAGATCATTATTTTGGCTACCATTACATAACCCCTTAGTCTAAAGAAAGATTGCTGTTTTATGAGATATAGAGGCAAAAGCTCAGGGAAGAGCTACGCATATGAATCAGAAAGTAAGTTAGACTCTCACCTCCTAAGGATTTATACTCTAAAATGGAAATAATAATGCCTTTCTTCACTTCAGGGAAATCCACGCAAACATGAAGGAGTAATAATTTCTATTTAATTGCATTAACAAAAACCATAAGATGCCCCTCCCTTCTCTCTTATATACACATGCCTTTTCCTTCTCATTATCCCATTCTGTCATCCCTGTGTCTATCCTTTTCTCCCACAACTCTGTGAATTTAAAGGCATATTAACAAAGAAGAAAAACAAAACAAAAGGGGGGGAACCTACTGTGCAGTAATGACTATTACTAGTAAAAAATTCTCCTTGAAGTTAATAAAATTCAACTGGACAATCAAAGAAAAGCAGGTGTGAATATGAATGAATTTTCATTTATCCTACTTTATACTTTAATACTGTAATTACATGGCAGTATGAATCTACATAAAGCAAGCATTGGTTATGATAAACAATATGATTATATGGTTACTCATTTCATTCAACAGAGTTCCTCAGGGGATAAAAAATAATTCATCATAAATTACAGGGTAGGTATAGTTCCCTTTCACAGCGATTATTTTAGGAATACCTAGATAGATTTTCATTCATCAAAAGCTCAGTTAGTGAAATGGCAGATGTTCCAGAATGAAGTGGATTTTAACTTTCAAATTAAATTAGAATATTTATTTTGAATTTTCTTTTTGTCTGCAATGGATTTCTCTGAAAGAGTCAAACAAACAACCAAAGTCTCTCTGTTTAATGAATATACCTTAACAGATTGAACTCTGCTATAGTGACAGAGCACTGGAGAGCTGACCCATTATTCAGAGACTAGTCATATACTAGCTTCATGGCCTTAGAACTCTAGCCAAGAATAAAGTTGCATTCCTTGTACTCAAAAAGATAGACAGTAGTCAAGACATATAGCTTTCAATTCTATAAAATTTTAATGCACGTATTTCATGTCTAAATCAATGGCATTAATAAACGCTGTAGCAAGTCTGAATGTAGTGGAAAAGATAAAATAGAGGGATTGGATGATTCTGTCACAGAAATGCTAATATTAGGCGGAGTACCTCAAATGATTGAAAATGTTTGTGTAGCTAAATGTATAAGCTATTAAAAGTACTGTGATATTTCCAGGCAATATCACTTACCCACCAAAAGTTTCAAAAAAACTATTTTTGTAATTAAAAAAAAATGAACCAAATATGGAGGAAGTAAATTATGTTGGAATAATATTTTTTAATTAATTCTGTTTCTTTTAATTTGGTTTAATTAATTGTGGAAATCCAGGAAGGAAATACAAAATAGGTGAGAATAGGAAAAATCTTGTAGATTCATGTGAAATTAGTTATCAACAAAAAATTACACCTTTCATATAACTAATTTGTATAAAAATACAGCTACAGTTATATCATGACATATTTAAATTTATAAGCATACTTCTATAATAACATATCTTTCTACTTGCAAAGCTATATCTTTCTTTACTTCTACCTCTCACTTATATATTATCCATCAATTTATCTTTCATCTGCTGTATTATCTACTGTTCCATATCAAAGAAATCAAACATAATAGCTTAAAACCACAGATGTTTATCTAACTGTTTCTGGGTTCAAGATTACAGGGTCATGTTGGCCAAGGTCCTTCATGAGGTTGTATTCAGGATGTTACCCAGATAAGTCACCTCCAAAATCATTTACTTACATGGCTGGGGCAAGAAACTTCAATGACTGGTTATATGAGGCCCTTCATAGGCTACTTGTGTGCCCCAATGTTGTGGCAACTAATTTCCCACAAAGTGAGAGATCCCAGAGAGAACAACTGAGGAGGAAGTCTAAGTGCCTTTTGTTGCTAGTTTTCAAACTAACACATTGTCTTTTCAGCTCTATTTTGTTTGCTGTAAGTGAACCATTAAGTACAAGCCACTCAAGAGCATTAGGCTCCATCACTGGAAAGGAGAACTAGCAAAAAAAAATGTATAGGTATGTTTTAAAGGCCTCACCTCTACCTCATCTCTACGTCTACTCCTAGCCTCCACCTGCCTGAAGTCATTCGTTTCTTATGTATCACAAATCATCTAACTTTTTCTTCTCTGCCCATCTTCCTGTCTTTCCATCTCTCTTCTACTATTCCCCTTAACTTACTCTCTTTCCCTTCCTCTCTCTCTCTCTTTGCCCTCTCTTCCTCTTCCTTTTTGTCTCTGAAAAGAGGAAGGAAGAATGCAGCTGATGGTTTCATAGGAAAAATAGCTGAGAAATAAAACTATAAAATAAATAATCTATGATCTTTGATATTTGCAACATAATTTTGGGCAAGTGGTGAAGTGAAACATCTAGGCAGATTTTAAAGAGGCAACTTCTGGTCATTTAGGACAAAGGGAAGAGGTAACTTGACCCATTTATCTCATGTCTCTTCCTAATAACTGTACTAAAGAGATGGTATATCTGGCCACTGGAGCTTTATGCCATTTATATGTGTCTCTGGGTTATGAAGCAACTTCTCATGTACACCCAAGAGCAAAGAAAAACATATAATTATGTCAAAGGAAAGGCCACACTCGAGTTCTCAAATAACTTACAAAAATATAACAAAAACAAAAATGTTCAGACACAACACATACGCCCTCACTCTTAAATAAACAAAGAGTGATAAAACTGTGAAAGTTCATGGAAGCACAAAGGAATTAGTCAATTATCTTGGCCATGAAAGGGGGAGTGCAATATACAGAAAAGGGTTCATATGGTTTTACTCTTTGATCTCTCAATGAAGAATGAGTGATACAGCAAGGGAAAAGGTATCGAAGCAGAGAGATTAGCAAACACTTGGAGGAACGCATGTCCATGGAATGTGGTGGTGATGAATGGTATGGCTGGCACATAGAAAAGTGGACAAGCATGCTAAGAAGTGGTTCTAGATGTTTCTCAACACTCTTTCAATCTCTAGGTCATTGTCCTTGCAAGCAGTACCTTCCTTGGATACAAGGTATTTTTGATTTATCTGAGATGGTGATTGAAGAATTTTAACTTCTTCTGGCTCTGCCTGTCACTGAGAGACATGTTATTTGTCATGGATTCAATATAAAAAAAAAATAATCAATAAAGTAAACAGACAATCATAATGAAATACTGTGATAGAGCATGTTCTTTTTTGTGACATTTATATGTAATTTTGGAATTTCATATGGAGGTTATATGTAAATTGAATTGAAAACAAAATTTAATTTTTTTAATTTTATATTTTTATTTTTTCCATTATAGTTGATTTAAAGTATTCTGTCAATTTCTACCATACAGCAAAGTGATGCAGTCATACATATATATATGAATAATACACATATATATGAATATATATATGAATAATACACATATATATGAATATATATATATTCTTTTTCAGATATTTTCCCCTGAAAAATTATTTTGATTCATAATAAAATCCCATTTTCTTCAAAGAAGTAAGAGCAGCAAATTGCTTGAGAGTTTACAGTGGGGTACTAGAATGTGCACAGGTTGTGCATTTCTCTAACATCAATTTGTGGATGTAAACTAACCAAATATTTCCAGTCACAATGTTTTTTGGTACTTTTATTCCTTTCACTACATTTTTTTTCCTTACCAGTAGAAATAAGGAATTGAAAGGAATTTTTTTTGACTGACTAGCCAAAGGCTTTAAAAGTACAGAAAATATGATATTCTGTGGCATTCTAGGAGTTTCCAGCAATATGATCTGTTTCATGTATAGGTAGTCAGAAAAATTCACTTTTTAATCTAGACTAATGGCTGTCAATTCTGGTTGCCCATTAAATCACCCGGGAAGCTTTTTTTTTTTTATTCTTTTAAAAAATATTTAAGTATAGTAATTTATAATGTTGTGATAATTTCTTCTGTACAGCAAAGTTTACACACACACACACACACACACACATTCCTTTTCTTATATTATCTTCCATCATGGTCTGTCCCAAGGGACTGGATATGGTTCCCTGTGTTATACAGTAGACCTCATTGCTTACCCATTCTAAATGCAACAGTCTGCATCTACTAACCCAAAACTACCATTCCATCCAACACCCTCCCTGCTTTTTCTTGGCAACTACAAGACTGTTCTCTGAAATATACCAGTGCTGGGGTCTCATTTTAGAATAATTAAGACAGAATTTGGGGAGGGTATATACACATTAAAAATCATTCCCCAGGTTTCTCACTAGTACCACCGTTGGTCTGTATCTTTCTTGATGCTCTTTTGTTTACAAGATAAACTCTTACTTACTTTGAATAGAAGCTATCCCTTCTTCTCTTTCTGTTACTAGCCTGCCAAACACATGCTTTATTGCCTGTTCTAGGGAATAAGCAGTGTCTTTTGTCAGCCATTTATATTTCTATCCTCTAATCAGATATTTCTTGAGTTAGATGGTCATGTGACTGCACCACTGAGACCACTATAGTAAGGACCAGGTGTCAGGACCAAAGCCAAAGCTAGCCAACCATAACACGGAGAATAGCTTTGAAGAATCACCTTAACAGTGAAATAAATTCTCATCAATTGGTTAGCTCGAGCATGTCTATACTTTTTAAAATTCAAAAAAGGGTAATACTGCACCAAACACATTTCAATCAATAGTACTTGAACCTCTTCTAAACTTTATGAGCTATAATGTTTCCCCTACAAAGAATTAATAGTATTTTATGATTTTTTAAAAGTGTAGCTCTATTTCTCAGATGGCCTGGAACATATCTATCAGTTCTAAATTATTTCTTCCTATAGTTCTATAACTTTTGCTCTTTATTAATAGAAATATTAAACCTCTGGGATACTGAGTTTTATGAAGCCATGCCCTGAACTAATATCACATTTTTTTTCCTTTGGTTTTTAAAATCTTGGAAGCAACAGATTTATGGGTTTTCTGTATCTCTGTTAAGATTCCCTGCTTCATCTCCGTGTATGAAGATACACTTCTGTGTATGAACTAATAGGTTAGGTATTTATAATACCTTAGTTGATAATTCATCTGGCATTATTCTCTTATTTATTTACTTATTTATTTAAATAAGAGGGTTAAAAATACACAGAGAAAATTATCTTTCCATATATTTTATATTCAATCTCTTCTTCTGCTACTCATTCTTCTCTGAAACTGGCAAAGTATTGCATACTTCCTATATATACATCTTTCATTGGTGATGATTTCAAAAGTCTTAACCTTTACTTAAATATTAAAAACAAAGCAATATACTTTGATGAGCAATATACGCATCAATATACTTCTTACATATTGTCTCTGGATTCCCACCACCAAATATAGTTCCAGAATTCGATGTGTGTACAACAGTTGTAGTAGTATAATGACTGAGTGATTGAGTTTCTAAAGTCTTTTTCTGAGATCTATTATTTTAATAATTTCTTAATCTTTATTTGATAACATTAGCCTTCAAGTTCTCAACCTAGATACCTAGATAAACTTTAGTTTTACTATTAGCAATAGTTTTTCTTCTTCCTTGCATCATAAATTAATGTAGATTCCAACTAAGTCATGAAGTCAGTTTTTGAACCCTCAGGACCAAATTTTGTTGATCACAAATACAACACACACTAAGCAGATATTGATCAACAGGATGCTCAAAAGTATGTAAGTTTTTCTACCAAACATAGTTTATGTTTGAAAAATTAAATCAGAGACTCTATTTTAGTTCCTGAAATTACCTGGAATAAATGCTTTACAACCTGGCACATGCTTCACATGATTGGAGCTGGCAAGATTTCCCAGACAGCTTGTCCTTAGAGGCCTACCCACCATCTGCGCTAGTGCAACAGGGTAAAACACAGGCAACTTGGACTGAATAAATCTGGGTTTCAGCTTGAACTCTCTCACATCCTCCGTGAACTTGGCCAAATTAATTAGCATATATGCATTTTAATTCTGAAATTTACAAACTATGAAAAGACACATCTATATGCTCTACACTTCATAGGAGAACTTAATAGTTTAAGTAAACAAGACCAACATTTATAAACTGTGAAAATAATCATACAAAATATTTTATCATTGTTTCAAATGTTGTAGTTAAGGTCTTCTCTCACAGAAAAGTCTTGAAGAACCTATGACTATTTTATAAATTGTTTTGTAAATAATTTCCAAAAGCACAATAGAGTTTTTAAAAGCCATTTTCTGTTGTTGTCATTGTTTTTCTGACATTTTAATAGTCAGGTGACTTTTTCTTTTTAGCTGAAGTTGTTTGGGACACACAATAGTTCAAAATGTATTTTGAATTAATTAATAATATATAATACAGAGAATATTGTAGTTATCAAAATACTTCTATATCCTTTATTATAGTTTGTTTTCATCAAATTGCTATAATACAGTTATATAAGAGATCTAGTCCCAGCAAATTTGACTGTATCATGATACTACTAGTAATAAAGCCGTTTATACCAACAATGATAATTTAACAAGGGTGTGCATGGCTGTTAGTGCACAGCTGTCAGCATTTGACTTTTAGCATGGGACCCTTAGAGGTCCCGCTCAGCCAGCAGTGGTTCTCAGGACAGATTTCAGTGAAGAGCAGTGGACCATAACCTCCAGGCCCTCTGGCTTCAGGTGGCAGGTGAGATGGGTTGGGAGAGGAAGGCTGGAAATCTGCAACTTATTTACATAGCCTCCCACTGTGCTGCTGGAGCACACAGGCCGGCCCTGTAGTCCCAGCTACTTGGGAGATTGAGGCAGGAGAACAGCTTGAGCCCAGGAGTTCTGGGTTGTAGTGTGCTATGCCTATCCAGTGTCCACACTAAGTTTGGCATCAATATGGTGACTTCTGGGAAGCAGCTGACCACTAGGTTGCCTAAGGAGGGATCTCCAAGGTTGACCCTCATGGACACTCCTTCTCCTTTAAAGGCCAGTATATGGTGGCTTCCTGGGATGAAATGAGAATAACATTTATTCTCTGTTCTGCAACATTCTCTGTTGCAGAACAGAGAATAACATTTGTTTTGACTGAGGTTTACAGGAACATTGTGACCATACTGTGACCTACATGGATAGGTATAAGAACAAAGGATCCAACAGCAGAAGTTTGTTAACAACTAGCCACACCCCTCCTTCAACTTTCCCATAAATGGCCTTTGCTGAAATCCTTTGAGGAGTTCAGGTTTTTAAGGAGTGAGCCAGCCTTCTCCTTGTACAGTCCTGCAATAAACTTTTCCTGCTCCAAACTCTGACATTTTCATATTGTTTGGCCTCACTCTGTGAGGCATCTGGACTTGCATTCAGTAACAATAATAATAATTGTGATATTTATTTGGTGCTTATTTGTGCCAAGGGCTGTTCTAAAAGCTTTATAAATATTAACTCATCTTCCCAACGTTGTTGAGTAAGTACAATTATTCCCATCTTTTCAGATGAGAATTGAGACACAGAAGATAGATAACTTGCCCCAATTCATTATAAGCCTTTAACAAGTCATGACATTTTACTGGGTTACAGTTGATCCTTAGTGATAGAGGATTTCCTGATACTTCACAGGATTGATGTGGGAAAACACGAAATGGTAGATATATAGATATATTTTTATGTTATTATAAATTGCATAATTTTCTAGAACAATACACTGTTATACAAATAAGTTAGGGAATTACCCCAGTGATTTAAATAATTAGTGACAGAACGAGAAAAAGAATCCAGATTAAGACTTTCCACCACATCAGCCTGGCTCACAGGTAAAGAAAAATAAGATAGCCTTTGCAATGGCTGGATATGCAATAGCATAGTATAAAAATCTTTTGGGGAAGGAATTCATGCAGAAGGCAGGGTTTTGATTTTTAGAGAATATCCTAGCAAATTAATCTATTATATTTTTAGGCTAATATCATTTTAGCAGTTAAAAATTCCTAAACTCTTGGGAGATCACATTTATACTTTTGAACGTTACTTTTTAGGTACGTATGCCACCACCAAATGGGAATAGTTTACAATTTATAAATGGCTGAAAGAAATCTGCCAGGCACTTGACGTAGTCTCTTTTAAAACAATTTTAATTTTGCTTTTAACCCTTCTTCAATAGAGGCATTTTGCAACAGTGAAAATATATATTTAGCTCAAACATGATTTCTTGTGGAAGAAACAGAATGTAGGAGATGGCATCATTTTTTAGGTGATAGTATCATTTTTATGTGTTTGTGTTTGTGTCTGTGTGATAGACAGAGGGAAAATAGCTATAGATTTTTCTTAAGACAGTTGCTCTCTGGAAGGAAAAAAATGTGAGTTTTCCTAATATAATTAGCATGTGTGTGTGTGTGTGTGTGTGTGTGTGTGTGCGTTCCCGTGTGTATGATTTAAAAGTATATATATTTTAAATCATACACATATGATTTAAAAGTATCTCTGACCTTAATATTTAAAATACTATTCCATAAAATGCATTTAATTAAATTAAATGATCTCTGTGATATCAGCAAATTCAATGCTTAAAAATAGAAAGCATTGCATTTTGCTAATACCACCCTAACACTGAACAATCACAACACTGAACGTTACCAAGAATATCAGTAATTTCTTCAAAGGGAGATAATTTTTAATTTAAATTTTTTTTTTATTTGCTTTTTAGGGCCGCACTCATGGCATATGGAGGTTCCCAGGCTAGAGGTCAAATCAGCTACAGCCACAAGCCTATGCCACAGCCACAGTGAAGCAGGATCTGAGCTGCACCTGCGACCTACAGGACAGCACACAACAGCTCACGGCAATGCCAGATCCTTAACTCACTGAGCGAGGCCAGGGATTGAATCTACAGCCTCATGGTTACTAGTCGGATCACTTTCCACTGAGCCATAACCGGAACTCCCAAAGGGAGATAATTTTTATGAACACCAGCTGGTTGCAAAGCATAATATCCTGGATTATGAGTAACAGACTGTTTGCCTACTGTTTTCTTCCTCAACCACATTTTTTCCCTCTTAAAATTTTCTGCTCCAGATGTCTCCTTGGATGAGCATCGCCTTGAAGACGGTTGTGGTGGTGTGCACTCGCTTCCTTTTCATACAGAAAGATTTTAATTTTTTTTTAAATGGTTTGCAAATGCCTCAGGGAAAAAATCTTCACCAACCATTTTAGCATTGGTCTTGCCCAACATCTGAATTTACAGTCTGCATAAATGTTTAATTTAAAGATCAAACATTCTAGAGGCAAAGCTAAAGGAAATGAGAAAGCTCTTTGTATCTCTCTTTTGTATAATATCAAACCCCCAGTTTATTTGGTCAATAAATGCTGACAACATTAGGAGATATTCTCATATGAAGGAAATTGGGAGTCTAATTTCATTTAGCCCAATTGTATCTAGAGATTACAAATGCTTCCATTATCTGCTGTAATGACCCACCAAGGGGAATTGCTCTGAGAAGATTATGCCATGCCATTGAAGCCTTTATCAGGATTGTAATGCATATCTGAAGATCTGCCACTCTGCAACCCTAGGAAATTGAGGTAAACAACTCTCTGAACTTTCAGTTGATTATGTCAGGGGAAAATGGCTATCTTATTACAACTCTTGTTGCAAGAAAGAATATTGTCCTAATGTTTGTACTTAAATGACTGAAGGTTCAAATTTTACATGTTTTTTAACCTCTTGAAAAAGTGTTTTGATGTGGGCATAAGTTAACAGATACTTATACTGAGGGGAAAAAATAGTGAAATACCTACATTTTATTCAATTAAAAACAAAAACTTCCTCCTAAAATTAACTCTACAACTCAGTATTAAAAATGTCTCTGATTATAAATATTTTTAAATGTTTTTATGATTTCACCTTGGCATGCCTTTTTTTTTTTCCTTTTCAGGATCAAACCCATGCTATAGTAGTAACCTGAGCTGAAGCAGTGACAATGTTGGGTCCTTAACCCACTGAACCATCAGGGAACTCCTTGATCTGCTTTCTTATTTTCATATATGGTATTATCTTCTCATAGATGGTCTTCTCTTATAATATTTACATTCAAAAGTAAATTCTAATCCATATTTAAAAGGTAATTTGCAAAATTTCTAGTGAAAAATGTCAGAAGAATACTTCTTGGCTAAGAAAAAAACTTAAGTATCATTTTGAATAAAAAAAAATGATTTAAATCCAAATAGTTTTACCATGTTTTGTCCCAATGATGAATTTTTATGGCAGACTGTTAAACCAAATGAAGGCCACTGTTACCCATTTTGTAAATTTCTCATGGTGATGTGTTTTTTAGTTTTAAGGATTAAAATACATTGAATAAATATTTCAAACTATTTTAAACAAATGAAAGGTCCTTCAAAGACTCTATTCTATTCTCTTAGTATCTGTAATTCAGCATTTAATACTCTCTAAAGCTTCCAAACAACACTAAATATGAATATTATTTTAAAAACTCCACTTAAACCACAACTATATTGTGACTTGATAAAGAAAATTTATTTTCTCATTAACACTCTTCATTAGGATAATATAACTGTATAGCAAATGGGAAGGTAAGTCTCAAATTAATTGTGAGAATAATAAACCTTGAACTGATTATGCTCGGTAGAACATGTGCTTTGATGAGAAGGAAAAAAAAATATACAATATAGATATCCTTAATCTGGGAGAGAAATGCTTATTTAAACACAGCTTTGGGGAATTCCCACTGTGGCTCAGAGGGTTATGAACCTGACTAGTATCCATGAGGATGCAGGCTCAATCCCTGGCCTCATTCAGTGGGCTAAGGATCTAGCATTGTCCTGAGCTGTGGTATAGGTCACAGATGAGGCTTGGATCTGGCATTGCTGTGGCTGTGGTGTAGGCTGGCATCTACAGCTTCGATTCGACCTCTAGCCAGGGAACTTCCATATGCCACAGGTGTGGCCAAAAAAACAAAAATAAAATAAAATAAACATAATCTCGGGGCTGTAATTCAGCTAAACAGATCATTTAAATGGAGACTTTGTCAGAGGTTAGGAAGTTGGAGTTCTGATTTTAATAGGAATTGAAAATTCTACTTGAGTTGAAATGTTAGAAAGAGGAGAGTCACACTGTTCATAATTATGCCCTCAATTGCTATAAAATATTTAAATATGCTGAGATTTTTTTTTTTTGGTCTTTTTTGGACATCTTCCAAGTTATATGGAGGTTCCCAGGCTAGGAGTTATATCGGAGCTGCAGTCACCGGCCTATGCCACAGCCACAGCAATGTCAGATCTGAGCCCTGCCTGTGACCTACACCACAGCTCAAGGCAAAGCAGGTCTAATCCACTTAGACCAGGGAATGAACCTGTGTTTCCATGGATGCTAGTCATATTTGTTTCTGATGAGCCACAACAAGAACTCCAATGTTGAGAGTTTTATGTTCCACCTTACCTATCACCATAGTTTATTATAGAAAATAGATACAACTTTTCTTCAGAAGATAAAATAATATGAAACTTAAAAAAAATCAAAACCATAGTGACAGTATGAGTTGATCCTTCAGGGCTATCTGCAGGGTTAAATTCTATATGAAAGGGGAAGCCTGGCTGAAGAAAGGATTATGGAATTAGGTAGTCATGTCCATTACAGCTGTATTATTTTTCTTCATTCTCCTGAAAAGAGCAACCATGTGCCTCCAGAAATAAGATTAAATACCAATTAGTAATTAATGACTCAGAAAGCAGAGAAACCAGGGAGAAAAACATAAATAATGAGTAGAATCCTCAAAGTAACAGGTTTAGCCTTAAGGAAAGCCAAACCAAACAAAAAAGAAAGACAGAATCACCGAATATGGACAAATGTGACAGAGAAATTGTGTCAAAATTGGATTAATTCTAATTTTCGCTCCTAAAGCTCCAAATCTGCCAAGTTGCCTCCAGTAAAGACTTTGTTGTAGTTCCAATATTATGGTTTATAGGGAAAACATGAAAGCCTCCACATTTGATTTGTAAAATGCACACACATGTGAACAAACACACAAACGGGGTGATATCTATGGATATTACTTGAACCTGAGAGTTTGCTATTATAAATATTCGGTCATCTGATATTCTGTAACTGAAGCAATACTGAACAGTTTTATAAAATACTATTGTGTCACAAGATTAAGTCCAAAGTTCACTAGTTTAATAGATTTAAATTTGAAAATGCCTACAAAAGTAGAAAACAGTTATCTTTCAATAGTTTCTATCAGAAACTACCTTCCTGACCACAGTACACAGATAAAATTGTGCTTTAATTTATAATTAAATACCAAGTTTCATAAGTGAAGGTAAAACTATTAAGTATAAAGATATAAATTATTTTGAAAACAGTTTTCTCTCATTTATTAAAATCAATACTTTTACCTAAAAATAGTGATACATATTTTTAGATGTTAAAAATCTCCTACAAAATATGTTTTTATAAAGGACCACTGTCAAAACATACAGAATCATTTTCTTGTATCTTAGTAGGTTTGTTTTGCACCTACTATCTAGCTAAACCTTCATTTTTAGATCTTACATAATTATGGAATTTATTGAGATTAAATCTCACGGAAGAGAGAAACTATGAGGGTGCCTAATATCTATCTTCACTTGAAATATTAGGAATAATAAAAGAGAATTGAGCTCATCCAACTCCACTTTATTTACATATGGATATAAGGAAACCATATGTAACAAAAATTGATTTATTGTTTTAGAGGATACTTTTTTTAAAAGCAAGCACATCTTTATATTGTTTAATTTGTACAAATTTGATTATAATTTTGTAGAGCACGAACTGCCTAAATCCCCTTCATATTTATAAAGAAACATTGATAGCTGTGAAAAATTTAAACCTTCAAATAATGTATTTATTTGTATTTATATATTTATTAATTCATTTAATGAATTTATTAATTCAAATATATTTATTGATAGCTATGCATTTCTCACCACGGAAAACTGACAGATGACACAGTTCATGATCTTTGAATTAAATGATTCAGTAGAGAATACAACACAAATGTACAAATAGCTAGACTGTTTATGACTATGACCAATGCCAACAGAAGGAGAAATATCTTTCCAGGTTTCTTTCTTTGTTTTCTTTTTTCTTTTTGGCAGGGTAAAGGCGTGGGGATATAATTTTATTTTCAGTAAATTCCAACTAAAGCTTAGCAATTGTTATTTTTTTTACTTTTTTATTAAGGTTGATTTACATTGTTCTGTCAATATCTCTCCAGATTTCCAAGACAAGACTTTTTTTTTTTGGATGCTCAGGGAAGTTTTATGAAGAAGGACAGAATTTCATCAAAGAAGATGAAAAGAAGCACTGAACAAAGTCCAAGAGAAAGTAACATTCAGAGTATTTATGTTCATGATTACTTTATGTGTTAAGCATAGTGACAGATGCTTGATTTCATTTAAATGTTCATTAACTCAGTAAGTACAGATTACATGCCTATGGTATCTCAGGCAAGAAAATAATTATAAACTCTCATGATAAGTACATTATTATTACTAATAAACATAATTTAAAAAACAATGGAGGCTGCTATGAGAACACATAACGAGGGTACTTGATCTAGTCCTGTAAATACAAAAGTTGGTGATGACTGGTCTTCAGTGGTATGTACCTTTGAGCTGAGACCCAGATATAGAGTAGAAACGAACCAAGCAAAATAACTGTGGGCAGATGGAAGGGTGAATTTTCTGCTCAGTTTGAGCTGCTAGATTAAAGCTATATCTACATTCAATTACACCTCTATACTTAATAGGTGAGTCAGTTAATTCCATTCATTATATAATAGTTTTATTTGAATTTTCTGTTACATTAACTATAAAGGTCCCAATTGATTTAAGAGCATATTGGGGAATTCCTGTTGTGTCTCAGTGGTAGGAGCCTGACTAGTATCCATGAGGATGCGGGTTTGATCCCTGGCCTCACACAGTGGGTTAAAGATCAGGTGTTACTCTGAGCTGTGGTATAGTCCAGCAGCTGCAGCTTGGATTTGACCCCTAGCCTGGGAACTTCCATATTCCACAAGTGTGATCCCATAAGAATGAAAAAATAAAAGAGTGCATTAACCACTAGACTTATTCCTTTAAATTTTATAATTTTAGATCTCTCTAGAGAGTTTCATGATCAATAGATTTAATATAATAGCACTTTGAGAAATAATAAAGTTGCCTATGTGCATGTATTAATGTTATTTTTCAATACTCATCAATTTAATTTATATATAAAATAATATATACTTTGAATATTATTCAATCAGAGAAGAAATAAGTAAAACTATGGATTTAATTTCCTTGAAAACTTCTGGAATATTTCAGTCCCAGGTATTTCTTACTTGTCAAAACCTAACATATATAATGCAGAAACATATTGTATTAAGTAAAATAAAAATTTAAATTGGTATAAAAAAGCTATTTTTATCTCTGCTACCAAAGTAGTTCAATACTTGTTCTTTTTTTCCCCTGTATACTTGTCATGAGATTATCTAAGACTAAAGATGATTTAATAATTGGATTTGATGTCTTATTTTGATACCAGATGGATATGTGGAAATGACCTGAAAACTGTTTTGCTATATATAATATTTCACTTTCAAAACTGGAAGATATTAAAGAGGATGTTAGGCCATTATAAATGTAGATATTAGAAAAGTAAAATATGAAACTGAAATACCATTAACTGCAATTTACTTAATGCTGAATATCTATTTGAATTGGAAAATAATCTGCTTAGCTATTTATTTATCATTCATTTAAATTCTCAGCACAATAACAGCAAAAAGACCTCTTGGTCAGACATTTCTTGAAAGGTAGTGATGTTAAGGATCAAGCGTTCTTAATTCTGCTTAAAAGCTTCTATTTTTCCAGACACTCATTAATCCTTAGGGAAAGCTTGGGCTAGGAGATCATTAATGTTGCAGGAAAAAAGTGCACATATAGTTCCCACCCTGGATAATGTGTAAATGAGAAATGTCATCACTGAACACAGTTATTCTAAAATTGAAAGTCAGCATCTTCACACAGTGTTTTAACAGAAAAAGTGCCCCCCCTGGGGGGGGTGGAATCAATACTTCAAACTTTCTAGGAAAAAGAGCTCATTCAAATTCAAATTTAAATTTCTTTCATATGCATATGCCCATTTAAAAAAAGATGTCACTGCATATTCTTTCTTCTTACAGAGTCTTCCCTGTCTCCAAACTAAGTTTGTTACTTCCATTAGGTGTTCACACAGTGTCTTGTTCTTTTTCCTATCATTTTACATTTTATCCCATTTTCGTATGCTTGCTTTCCCTGTTAGACTGCAAGGTTGTTTTTTTTTTTTTTTCCTTTTTAGAGCCACACCTGTGACATATGGATCACTATTCAAAATTGTATCTATAATTAGTTTTACTTATCAAACAAACTGAAAAACTCTATACTCAATCCAAATTTAATTGGATTTTTTTTTTACTTCTTTAATTTTAAGGCTGCACCTGGGGCATAGGGAAGTTCCCAGGCCATGAAGTTCCCATCGTGGCTCAGCGGTTAACTAATCTGACTAGTATCCATGAGGACACAGGTTCGATCCCTGGCCTCACTCAGTGGGTTAAGAATCCAACGCTGCTGTGAGCTGTGGTGTAGGTCACAGACAGGGCTTGGATCCTGCATTGCTGTGGCTGCGGCCTAGGCTGGCAGCTGTAGCTCCGACTTGGCCCCTCCCCTGCGAACATCCACGTGCCGAGAGTGCAGCCCTAAAAAGCAAAAAGCAAAAAAAAAGGAGGAGTTCCTGTTGTGGCGCAGTGGAAAAGAATCCAACTAGGAACCATGAGGTTGTGGGTTTGATCCCTGGCATTGTTCAGTGGGATCCTCGGATCTGGCATTGCTGTAGCTCTGGCGTAGGCCAGCAGCAACAGCTCCGAACAGACCCCTAGCCTGGGACCTCCACATGCCACAGGTGTGGCCCTAAAAAAGACAAAAAAAAAGAAAAAGAAGTTCCCAGGCCAGCAACAGCCACAGCAACATCAGATCTGAGAAGCATCTGCAACCTACTACGTTGCAGCTTGTGACTTGTGACAATGCGGGATCATTGAACCACAGCAAAGACAGGGATCAAACCCGCATCTTCACAGACACTGTGTAGGGTTCTAAATCTGCTAGCTATAATGGGAAATCCTAGGTTGCCAGTTTCATGAGGGAAGGAGTCTTCTCTTATTCTTGCATTCTTTCTTGTAGCTACTGGACAAGGTGTTTTTCTGGCATGCAGTAAAATGTTAACAAACACACAGATAATTACTTATGCGAATGCCCAATACACATTTTACTCAACTGGTGATTGTTAATTTTCCCAATATTAAGTTTGTTTTAGGCTAATATTAGTAATACTTACATGACTATTTTATAAAATTATGTAATACTTCTTTTCATAACTAAGGGCTCTATGTCAATTGAACATAATTAACATCAACATGCTAAATTTAAAATGAAGTAATGAATACATAAGGCTCTACAATATTAAATTTACACATAATACAACCAGGATATCTAATATCTTTTTCAATGTGTATGTAAAAATTATGAACCTATGTGTGGTATTAAATATAGCATATACTTTTCACTACCCTATATAGAAATTATACTGTATTTTAGAAAGTGGGTATGTATATTGACAAAGATATTCAGTATGATCACCGGATTTAACTTCTATTATTGAATATCAAAAAAACAGTAACTTTTATTTTCAGTAGCTTTTCCCACAAAGCAAAGAGAATATGTATCATGACTCAAGTTACTAATTTCATGATAAAATTAAAATCTATTATTTTTTGTGGTGTTACATTTTATTCTTGTTATCTAGGCTGATGATGTCAAAACTTCCTTTGAATGCACAAAGTGCATTAAATCAATTCCAATTTCAATGTAAGTACACTTGATATCAGTGTCCTGATAGCAATAAATAGATAAATAAACCAAAACCAAACCCTTAATGTGCTGATTTTTATCCAGACAATATAAATACTTAGTATCCTATATGAATTGATCATTTCAGGAATTAATTTGATTAAAATGTCTATGTAGAAAGAAAAAAACTTGTTAAATTAAAATAGTTTAAACTGATTCCAAGGAGATAAGAAAAAAAGTAATTTTAACTAATAAAAATTCTGAAACCATATCTTGGAGCTCAGGTTTGAATGATATTAAACTGAAAAGGAATGTAAACTGGAATTTTATGGGAAATAGAAGAATGGTAGAATACCTTTTGTTATTGGAGCTAGCAGTAGAAAATTTCCATAGTAATGAAAGTCAGCTTTCTTCCTGACTGAGCAATATGTCATAGAGACTGCACAGATGATAAGGGAGAAGGGATTAAAATCAAAACTAAGTCTAGAAGGAAGCCACAGGAAAAACCAACAACTTCTTCTCACACTTAACTGAAACCAGAAAAAAATAAAAGTCCCCAGAAAACAAAACTGGTTAATATTTTAGGATTAGCACCTAAATAAGTCTTTGAACCTAATCAAAAAAGAACATATATAAGACTTTTCAAAGAAATCCCAGGAATCCTAAGAATATGGAAGTTTTCAGGTCTCTAAGAACTAACATAAATGAAACAAGTATATCATACCAAAGCCTTCCTGAGTGTTTTAAGTCTACGTTGAATATGGCACATGAGTAACTTGACTGTAGGGTTAATGATGAAAAGGATCATATATGAAATTGAAACAAACACCAAGTAATGATTTTAAAAGCTAAAATCTTTTAAAATATTTTTTAAATATAATGCTTACATTGCATTAAAAAACTTCAACCTATGAAATGGGATTAAATATATGTAAACCACATATCTGATAAAGGGTTAATATCCAAAATATACAAGGAGCTATATAACGCAGTAGCAAACACACACACACGCACACACACATGCGCGCATATACACAGAGAACTAACAATCCAGTTAAAAATGGGCAAAAGACCTAAATGTGCAGTTTTCCAAAGATGACATACAACTGGCCAATAAATACATTAAAAAGTTCTCAGCATCACTAATCACCAGGAAAATGCAAATCAAACCAAAATGTAGTATCACCACACATCTATAAGGATGTCTATTATCAAAATGATGAGATAACAAATGTTGGTGAGGATGTGGAAAACACTTGTATATTGTTGGTAAGAATGTAAATTGTATTGCTACTACTATAGTATAAAAGTTCTTCAAGAGATTAAAAATAAAACTGTAACATGATCCAGCAATTTCACTTCTGGGCATATACTGAAAGGAAATGAAATAATTATTTCAAAGAGATATCTGCAATTCCTTGTTCATAGCAGTATTATTCACAATAGCCAAGGTATAGAAAAGATATGTGTCCCTTGATTGATGAATGGAAAAAGAAGAATGTGCAATATAGATATAAAAATATGTACTTGTGTGTATATCTATATATACACAATGGAATACTATTCAGCCTTTAAAAAGAATGAAAGCCTGTCATTTACGACAACATGGATGAACCTGGAGTGCATTGTGCTAAAAGAAATAAACCAGGCAGAAAAAGACAAATACTATATGATCTCATTTATATGTGTAACCCTAAAAATCAAACTCATAGAGATAGTAGAATGGTAGCTGATAGTGGCCAGAGATAGGAGAAACAGCGAGTGGTTGGTAAAAGCTGCAAACTTTCAGTTTTAAGACAAATAAAATCTGAGGATCTAATGTATAATAGAGCGGCTATAGTTGCTAACACTCAATGTATTCCTGAAATTTGTTAAGACAGTAGATTTAAATATTCTCCCCAAAAAAAGATAATATGTGAGGTGATAATTAAGTCAATAGAGGGAATCCTTTCATAATGTATACCTAAATGACCATTTTGTAAGCTTTAAATATCCTACAGTTTTCTCAGTTATACCATCATAAAGCTGAGAGAAAATATGCATTTTATATGTACTTATATATATAGCAATAATTAGTCCTGTCAATAGATATGTTTTCTCCACAACAAGTTTCATTTGCCTAAGATCACTGAGTGTACTTTTAAGCCATCTAAACCCCATTCACCAGAAAAAAAAAAAAAAAAAAAAAAAAAAACTGCCCTTCTGATACCAAACACATGACTGCCACCAAGTGGCGACTCAAGCACTATTCAAATATTCCTGTAGAATTCATGCACAGCAATAATAACCCACTGATTCTCCTAACAGGGATACAAAATTATTTAGTTCAGAGACTTTATAATTAGTTTGTTAACATTAAATTTATAATGAATACATTTATTGTTCTTAAGTCATTAATCTCAGGGTGTTTTCCAGTGATGACTTAAATATTAATGTGTATCTGCATACTTTTTCTTTTCAGTAATTATTTTCTCACATTTATGCCACATAATTTGAATGCAATAAAAATTTCAAATATACACGACTGGTTTATATTTAAGTAATGCTAGTATTACTTGGCTGATTGGAATCTAGTACCCTAAACCATCTAAAAACTCCTTATAAACCTCTCTATGAATCAAGTAGCAACAAAGAAATTGCATTCTAGTGTAAGGTGAGTGGGGAGAAAAAGCTTATAATTATCTCTTAAATTATGCATATAAGAAGGATGATGTAGATATGCAGAGTGACATTCCTCAGTGAGAAGCTAAAAAACAGAGCCCTGAGGGAAACATAGTTGATTTTAGGAGAAGAAATGAACTTACTTGCTTTTCATAATGATTACAAGAACAGTGATGACTACATTCAGTTTATGCCATTTAAGTAGGCATAAACAAACACATTTAAAATGTTTATGAAAATGGTGATTATATACTCTCCCAATAAGGTTCGATACTTAGACAGATATCAGCTACTTTTGTTTGTTTGTTTGTTTGCAAATCTTTACCCTCCACTAGACAGAAAAGACATAAAGACACAATCTTTTTGGTTGGAAATAGTATGAACCACATAATATCTATGAGTAATATTCTCTCATGATAGTTCCTCAAATCAAACAAAACGATTGCATATGAGGTTTATTTCAGTGGGTAAATGTTTTCAGAAACACTGTATGTTAAACTAATATTCTTCTAAATTTTGCCCCTCTAATAATTTCTAAAAATGGTTAAGCTTTGAAAACTATCCATAAAACCTAGTGAAGTAGAGTTATTATTTAGCAATAGTTCATAATAGTATGCATTCATGCTATAGTATAACATTGTAGTTAAAATAATACAAGTCTTTTGGCACTTAAAATGAATTCTACAGTCTGCTACTTTCTCCAAAAGTGCGTATCTCATACTATTTTCGCAGGAAGTAGATGATAATGATACATATATTCCTGTAAGTTTTTTTGTCAGAACTTTGCCCATTAAATTATAAAAGGGAGAACTGTCCTATAAATTCTAAAGTAGTTCAATTTATTAGCCAGTATTTTGGATGTTCCATGAACATCTCTGTTTTATGAAAAGTTCTGTTAAATTTACTGTCCCCTCATCTACTAAATCAGCTCTATTGCTGCAAAAGTTAGGTGACCAGGTACTTTTAGCATGCACTTTTCTTAGTGCAAATCAATATACTACTTCTAGGTTTTTAGCAATGATTAATTTCCAATCACTACTCTTGCCGTTATTCTTAATTGCTTGCCAATTTTGTATTTCAAAATTTTATCATCCAGAACACATTCGAGTAATGTCTCCAAAACATTCTATAATCACACAAATTATTACTACACATACCTTTTATTTATTTTGCTGTAATTAAAGATTATTCACCTACAATTATAAAGTGAGGATGCAGGCCCTGTCCATGGTTCTGATCTTCGTGGGTCTTATCAGGAATGTCACTGAGTCAACAGCTAAGTACATTAAATGTACTATTTATACTCAAATTACAACCCCAAAACAAAGATTTCATTAAAGCTATGATTTTCCAATCTTCTGGTTATAGTATCACATGGGAACATTTTGGAGGATAACACAATTCATTTTTGACATTATTCTTAAAGGTATATTATGGCTAAGCACCTTATTGGCCACACAAATTATACAAGGATGAATAAGATGAACTTGGGGTTTTTTAAGAGCGAGATGAGGTGAGAGTGGGAAAGAAAGGAATAGAGAGGAAAGAAGAAATATTTACAGAATAATATTTCTACTTTTAGGATCAAATCACATTGTGATTTGGTGGTGCTTCTATATTTTTAGGTCTCAGGCTTGGATTTCATGATCTAGTAGAATCAAAAATGGAAACAAATAACAGAAGGAGAGAAAGAGGAGAATTGTTTTAAAACATATTTTAAAAGGTATATAGATGACATAATCATAAAGGATATTCTTTTAAGTTATTAATTATACCTTAATTAAAGTAAACTGAAATATAACATATTATCTTGCAAATAATGACATTTGATGATTACAAATAGAGCCCAATTTATTCACTCAAAACTGGCACTTCATAGCACTTAGACAAATTAACTAATAAATGGAAATAAGAATAATTATGTCATAGTTGTGTATATTTATGTGTTTCAATTAAATCAATATAACTAAAGCTTTTAGAAGAGTTCCCTGGCATACCATATATGCTCAATAATACAAGATATGTCACTTTTTGTTGTTGTTATACACAATTTGATAGGATTTACAAAAACCCAACCATGTGATTATTCAGATAAGTTTAAATACCTTGATTTAGAAAAGCATCTGAGATACTTTATTTAATTTGGAGGGAATTAAAAATCCTTATCTCTTCCATAAACCCAACACAAGAAGAATGACTGATAGAAAAATGCATTCACTAACTATTTATTGAACTAGTTCATATGTATGAATGACACTCTTAACTCTTTTCTCTTCTGCACAGGACTTTATGAGGATTAAATAAATTTATACATGCAAAGTACTTAGAAATGTCCATAGAACAACAAAATATAATAGAAAAGAATTTATTAGTACCCTAATGCCTAAAATGTCAGGCAATCAATGTTTTTTGGTGAAGAGGATACCTTCTTCTTTTTCTGTTTTTTTTCTTTGACCCTACCTGTAGCATATGGGAGTATGAACTGGAGCTGCAGCTGGGCCTATGCCAAAGCCACAGCAACACCTGATCTGATCTGCATTGGCAACAAGTCACATATATGCCAATGCCAGATCCTTAACCCCCTGAGCGAGGCCAGAGGTTGAACCCATATCCTCACAGAGACTATGTTGGGTTTAAACCTGCTGAGCCATAATGGGAATTCCAGGGACAGCTTCTTAAAAATATTTTTATAGTTCGCAATCTATTACCAATGGTATTTCCGGTATAATTATGACATGAAAAAGCCATTAGTTACATGGAAAATGTGTCTATAAGTTTAAATTATTAGGGTTTATAGTAACCAACATAGCTATTCAAACATAGGTTATTAAGATAGTAAAGTAATAATGCATTTGAGAATGCACAAAGTGTATTTTATTATTTTTAAATTAACTTGTAATTTAAAATCCCCTCAAATATCACACTAATTCCTCTAAGCAAGTTCAGTATGTTTTATGGACAGCAAATGGTAAGAAAAGTGATCAAAGAAAGTCCTTTCACGACACACACACTAATGTTGCACATACATATTTTGATAAAATAACTGTTCATTTAGTTTTCTTTTTCTAATGAATTCTCTTTTGAATTTAGTTGACAATTTGTATTAGATTTTTTTTTACATTTGTTACTAATTTGTGGCTTTTAATATACTCTATCAGTCCTTAATCAGTAACATGTCAGTATATCCTCTCCTTATAAATGATTCATCTTTACCCTTAATTTTTATAGTTTCTTTAATCTCATAAATTTTATAATTTATGAAACCTAATTTAGTTAAGTCTTTGGTTGTATTGGTTTAGCTTGGTTATCTTTCTCTTACCTAAATATAAAGAAATAATCTATATTTTTCTAAGTTTTATAGTCTTCTTATCTACATTATTTCTTTGATTTATTGGGGAAGATTTTTCATTTTAATGCATCATATGGGGCAGCGATACACCGTTCATTTTTCCATTCAGATAGCCAAATTTAGTGGAATTATTAACTGAATTATTTACTCCAAATTTAGAATGGCACACCAAATTACTAGCTTTTAATTAGTCAATACCTGCTAGGGAAAGTCCCTGACCTTGTTTTATTTTCTAAAATAATCTTTGCTATGCTTGAGGTTTAATATTTCAAATGAATTTAAGGTTCAGAAATTCATATTCATTGAAAACTATTTTTGAAGAATTATTTGGAATTGCATAGAATTGATAAACTACTTTAAGAAATGATTCATCGTTATGTTACAGTAACTATATCAATTAATATATTTTTCTACTGTTCTGATCTGTAGGGTTCCAATTATGTATTATACATCTATATTTAGCACTTGCATATTTGTGTTTCTAAATTCCATATTTACTATTTCAAAGGATATCTTTCGATTTGAGATTACCGTTTCTTTTTTTTTTTAATTTGTTTTGGCTGTATAGTAACTATGCTTTCTGTATTTGAAATAAATGCTAAGAAATCTAGCTTCCCTTTTACCAACCTTAATAGTTTGCCTATAGATTCATAGCCAGTTGCCATGATGTAAGTGCTTTATGAAGGAGCCCGTGTGAGAAGAAAATGTGGGAGGCCTCTGACCAACAGCCTGCGAGGATCAGAGATCTTAGCTCAACAGCTCACAAGGAACTGAATCTTGTCAACAAATACTTGAGTGAGGTTAGAAGCAGATCCTACTCCAGGTGAGCCTTGAGATAGGAGAACAGATCTGGCTAACACCTTGACTACAGTTTTGTAAAAGATTGAGCCAGAGGACTAGGCTAAGTTATGCCCAGATTCCTGACCCACACAAATGGTGAGATAATTAAATACGTGCTATCTCAAGTTGCTAAATTTTGAGGTATCTGTTACATGGCAGCACATAAATAATAAAATTCTACTATATGACTAAACAGTATACTGACTCACTTCTTGATAAGTATCAGTGTTATTCCCTTTTTTTTTTTTTTGGCTATTACAAAGTATTATGTGATGTACATTCTTGTTCCTGTTTCCTTGAGAGTATATGCAACAGAATATGTGCAGCAGTATTTATTTTATTCCATAGGGAAGATTTGTTGGGTTCAAGTAAATGTGCAACTCCATCCTTAAGAGGTACTGTCATTTTTTTTTTTTGATCGAATTGCTTTTGCTGTTTTGCACTCCCATTCAAATTGTGTGAGAGTGACTCTTTAAAGGCTTACCAACACTGGTATGTGTGTGTGTGTGTGTTTGTGTGTATAAACGTACATACATACATACTTGAGTGAGCTTAGGAGCAGATCCTGCCTCAATTGAGTCTTGAAATGGGAGAACAGAAGACAGAAGATCTGGCTAACACATTGACTGTAGGTTTATACAAGCAGGTATATAAACTGAGGCTCCTGAAATGATGTCTCTGTTGTAATCAGCACTTCCCTGATCATGACGAGGCTGATTGTCTTTTAATATATTCACTAAATAATGGCCATTCTATGGTCATGATATCTGGTACTTCCTTGTCATTTGTTTCCTTTCTTCTTTACAATAAACTAATGGAGCTGGACAAACAGACAGCACAAACGTGGCAGACTGGAGTATATGGAGTGCTGAAATATATATTGGACCCATAAGGGGTAGGGATTGCTTGAGAAATACATAGTTTGATAATTTTCATGATCTTTATTCCTCTATTTCTTTCCCAAAGGACATGTAATGTATCATAAAATCCCAATGAGTTTACCTTGAAGCAATATTTAGAAACTTCACTCCACACCATGTCCACTGCTACCATACTCTTATAAGCCAATTCTCTCACTCCTGGAAATTTGCCATAAGATGCTAATTGATTTTCCTGTTGGAATCTTTGATTCCACTATCAATAAAGAAGTAAGTTGGGTCATTTAAAATAGAAGTTCAATCAACACAGCAGCAAAAATATTAATTTAAAATTGATCACTTTAAAACACAAGTTAGATCTCATCACATATCTGATCAAAATTTATCAATGGCTCCACTACTTACCAGAGTGAAAATCAAAGCACTATTCTCAGTCCAGCAGCAAGACTAGTCACCCCTTTATCAACTTTGGTGACTCACTCTAGCACACTCTATTTTGATTAATTTTCAATGACCCTTTTATTTCAATAACCATAGCAGCATTTCACATATTGTACAACTTACTGGCTTATCTTTATTCTCTCATTAAACTAAGCATAATAGATATTCCATAAGTACAAGCATTTTATCTGTTTTTCACTGAGATATATCCAGAGTAATACGCTCTAAATGAAAATCTGTTGGATAAAATAATGATCATAAGTGATTCTAACTAGTAGTCTTCTGATTTTTTGCTGGGGAGGTATATACAATAAGAGGGTGATGAGACAATCTCTTAGTTAGATCAACTCCCTATACCCCCAAATGTCCACTGTGTAAACTGTACTCTTTGTAAATATTGCTAAGTAACCATATCCAAAAACAGCAGTTATCACTCAAGGTTTACAAAATTTAAATAGGTGCAACTTTTTGAAGGAAAAAATACAAAGAGTTTCTCCTTCTTACTAGTTGATGTGGCCCTGAACCAGGTCCTAAGTTTGGAAGCACAAGATCTGGTTTACATCCTGCCAAGATGAGTTGTAAGGACACGACTTACACAACTGGCAGCCAAACAGAAAGCTCTTTCAGACACTGGCTGGCTAGTGTGGTAGTGTTATTACTTGGAAATGTTATAAAAATTTGAGGACCGACGATAAAGATACCATGAGATAGCTTATTCTGGATGGAAAGCATAAAGATAGCCTTAAGAAATATCATTGAAATGGATGAAGAATGTTCTGGGATCTGTAAATTCATATGAAAATGTCCAAGTCTATCCTTCAAAAAAGTATAATTCAGTTGCTGAATTATAAGAATGCTATTTCTAAGATAAATTAACTATATATGCAGAGTTCCACTCTATTGTTTATTATTTTCATATATATATTTTTTTTTTTGAGCAGGTTTTTATTTCTGAATTACAAAAATGGATATCTCCAAACGGTCTTGGGCAAATTCACAGTTAATTTCATTAGGACTTTTCCTTCTGGCTATTCTCAAGGTACAATGGAGCTCTATGTATCATTATTTCTGGGATATGTACAATAATCTTTGTAGCATTTAGTGCAGCAAAACCGCTTGTCCTATAATTCTCATGTTCTTTTATCTTTTACACTTTGCAGTCAGAAATACATCAGGAATTTCTAAGTGTACTTCGGAATTGTATTTAGTCAGAATTAAGCCTGAGGCAATGTATATTAACATATCTTATGGACGCCTATTTCTCAGTTTCCCTTTGTGTTGCCTATTCTGAAATCCTAGACTAAACACACTTTAAATGTTACTATGGATGACAGTAGATAAGTATCTTTATAAATTATTAAGTGTTTTGATATTATTAGAAATCAACATTGGAATATTGTTATTGGAAACTAACAACATTGAGGTTCAATTCAATTTTCATTTGCTGTATATAATTATAATTTTATATGAAGTTTAATGGTAAATATTAAAAAAATAAAATATATCATGAAAAGAGATTTTAAAGAAAATAAATGGACTTAGAGCTAATGTTAGTGTTATAATATGCCTATGTATTCTAACACCCGTAATAGGCCGCTAAAATCATTTTAATTAATTAATACACTAAGGTGAAAAAGGCCAACTATGACTTTAATAATGTGAGCATGAGTGAGTCTGAAAACTTTTTTTTTTTTTCTTTTGTCTTTTTAGGGCTGCATCCATGGCATGGAGGTTCCCAGGCTAGGGTTCTAATCGGAGCTGTCTCTGCTGGCCTATACCACAGCCACAGAAATGTCAGATCGGAGCCGCATTTGCGACCTACCCCACAGTTAATGGCAACACAGGATCCTTAACCCACTGAGCAAGACCAGGGATCAAACCACAACCTCATAGTTCCTAATCGGTTTCGTTTCCACTGCACCACTCCAGAAACTCCTGTTAACTTTCTTATATGTGAATTTTATCACCTTCAAATTAGGTAGCACATGCTAGATTACACTAAGTATTTCTCAGAATTTTTAAAATGATTAAACCTGCTGTGTAAAGGAGCCTGGCCTTTCATCAATGTCACTATAATATATAATGAAACAGAGTTCTCATATTTCTATCGTAGCTATAGTTTCATCATTTTAATTTAAAGATAATGTGTAGGGAACTTTTCTAATTAATCATCAGTTTTAATCACTTTAAATATCTTTAAATGATAGTATTGACAATATTTCATATATAAAATTAAAATCTATAAATTTTTCAAGAAGATTCCCAAGATAAGGGCATCTGTACAGGTTCAGTCTTTGCCCTACTAATCATATAATAAAAATAGGATTTTTCCATATGCCGTTTCTGTGTAAATGCTAACCTCCTTTTACAATTTTTCTTTTGGATTTAATTAGTTTAAAATATAAAATAAAGAATCTATGGCTATAGTTATATATTATCTCTGAAACACATTTAGCACATATTTATATGTGTTTCTTCAAATATTACAAGTATTTGTACAACAAAGTTCTTAAAATATTTCTTTGGTGAAGGACATCTATTTGAAAAATGTGAATTCTATCTAAAATAACAGTATATAAATATGTGTTTATGGTCTGCTCAGATTATCTTTAAATATCCTGTATATTCAGGTACAACTAAGCTATCTTAAGCCCAAGGGAAATACAGTGAAATATGATGTAGAGAGGAACAGGCCAATCTCTGCCAGTTACAATAAGTAGGACTGCTTTTCTCTTTTGGAGAAATTCATTTCCTATTCACAGATGAGTATAAACATGCAAAACCCTCAAGTCTTAAGGCTTTGTGGTATTTGGTAACATCCATGGGGTGTGGGGAATTTTGTCTTTGACTTTGTGTGCTGACTCTCTAGCTGCTGCACATTTGTGTGGCTGAATTGAGAACTCAGTGTCAGTGGCTTCATAGGAAAGCACTTAAAGAGCTCCACTATGATAATAAATGTTCTAGAGAGCTCTGAACTCCCCACTCCTCCAGCCCTGTCATGCACTGTTTCAGAGATTGCTTTCTCATTCTTATGGATTATATTTCAGATCTCTCCAATTTTGTTTGAAATGTGATAATTGCAAATGCTTTTTCTGCTTTATTTTCTCTTTCTAGATCATGGTTCATTCTCCTTAAGCTTGTCACTTTATCTCTATTTACATTGTATTTAGTTTGGCAGTATTTTGAGATAAAGCATTGGTTTCTGAATCTTATTAATAAAACAATTTTCTCTTTCAAACATAATGCCTCATTCAAAGTCTACTCTGAAAGCAGCTTTCAAAGCAATACCGTTTCCAAGGCACTGACAAAATTTGCTATATATCATATAACACCACATGGCACATTAATTCAAGCTTTATGTTTTCCTGTTTTATAAATTCTTTAGAGGTACGGCATGGCTCACAAAAATCCAATACCAGCACTCTCCAGGATGGCTATTACTGATCTGAAGACATGTACTCTTGGTTTGAGAAAGAGAAGGACAATATTTTCCTCTCCAGTTCTTCATCATTTTGTTTTATATATCTTAAAATGGTGAGCTTTGTTGACAGAGGAGAAAATAAGTATACCCTTTTAGAGAAAATAATTTGATGATTATGATTTAAAAGTGCAATATTGATCATGTCTAATGGTTTTCATTGACCTAAAATGAAAAAAATCTGCTCAGGCATTTTTATGATTATAGAAATTTGATAATTTTACATATCATTTATATGACAATCAAAAAGAATGGGTAAAGCTACATAAAGGTTATTAAACAAAAGTAAGGTCTAATCAGGTCAGTTTAGTGAATAATAGGGGAGTTAAGATTACACACAGTTAAGATGAAAGGACAAGATAAGTTCTAGGAAAGTTACCAATAGAGTATGTAAAAGTAAAATTATGATGGAAGACAGGATCTCTCTAGAAGGATCACTAATAAATTTAATTATGGGAATAAATTTATTTAGTCTTTGAAGAAAGAGTTTGATATCAAGAGTAGACAGAATAGACAATGTTTACTTGGAAGATAAGTTTCAGAAGGATTCTCAAATAAATTTGACAACTTTATAGTTAAATTATAGGTTTTTTCATATAGCAAGGAATAGTCATTGACCATTTTGGAATTTGTGTATTAAGATAAGGCATATATGAGTTCCTGTCTTGGCTCAGAAGTTGATGAACCCAGTTATCATCCATGAGGAGTCACGTTTGATCCCTGGCCTCACTCAGTGGGTTAAGGATCTGGTATTGCAATGAGCTGTGTTGTAGGTTGCAGACATGGCTTGGATCCCATGTTGCTATGGCTCTGGTGTAGGCCTGCAGCTACAGCTCCGACTGGACCCTAGCCCAGGAAACTCCATATGCTGTGGGTATGGCCCTAAAAAGACAAAAAAAAAAAAAAAAAAGATAAGGCTTATGTATTAAGAAGAATATTTTGAGAACAGAGTCTAGAGTTGACATAAAAATGAAGGAAACTGAACAAAGACAAATGCAACAGTCAAGTAGCCATGTGGAAGGGAGAGGAGTACCTAGAGAATAAAAATAAAATAGTTATGTGTCATCAAAAATATATAGTATGGATTAAATGTATAATCGAAATAATGTGGAAGGAGAAATGGATTTAGTAGCAGAACTTCAGAAAAAACCCACATCTGTGGCCACAATTTCAAAAAGAAATTAATAAGGTAATGCGGCTGAATTTTAAAGGGTGATATGAACCACACTAGGGTGCTTTACAAATCCATTATCCTTTTAATCTTCATAACAGCCCTGCGAGAGAGGTGCCATAATTATCCACTGATGATAAAACATGGTTCAGTAGCAGGTTACTTGCCCAATATTACAAGATTCTAATCCAGGTCTATGTCTATAATTCATTCCCATTCTACCACACACACACTACAAAATGATGAGACTGCCAGTGGGGGGGCGGGAACCAAGGGGATATAGGATCACAGAATGTTTAAAATGAAGTAGGGCTTCCAGAACATCAATGTCTTTGTGATATAAAATAAGACAAAAAAATCTCAGATTTGTGATCTTTCAGATGGTGGCAATATTTAAATGAATAATGTCAGTACCATAGTAGAAGCAAATGCAATGTTGGAGAGGAAAAGACAGCTGTCATATGAAAAGTATTGTGGGATGCTGCAATGCAGACTTCATATTCAGACAGTCTGGCATATGAATTCTGACTACATTTAAAGAAATTAGAGTTGCTTAGCATCTTTGAACATCAGTTAATTTATAAATAATGGGAAGAATAATGCCTACACCTCACTAAGGCTGTTAATATATATTGAGGTAATGTTATAAATCACTAGGCATGGGTATCACTACGCATCAGCATATAAGGAATAGTCTTCAAACTAATGATCTGAGAGAAAAACATGTATGTATGTACATACATTTGCATACTTGCGTGAACGTATTTATCACATCAACAGTATAATACAAACATGTCATTTATATACATATTAGTATTGGCACTAATGATTATTACGTGAAAACAATTATACAACCATTGTCTTTAATAACAGCCATGTGGAAAATAAACTGTTTCCCCTATTTTATGGATTAGCCTTCTGGAAGTCTGAGAGATTAAGCCATAGTTACTGACTACAAGAAGGACTTAAATTCACATTTGCCAAGCTCTTTTCTTTTTTCTTGCCTCAGTACTGCAACAATGTCATCACAAATCAACTGACGAAAAAGAGCTTTACTGCTAAATGTCAATAGATTTGGTCAAAAAGAATAAGAAAGAGATATTTAGAGTGTCCAGAAACTTAAAAATATAATATTCTCCCATTTTCTTTATAATGATATTGAAAATGCATGGGATTCTGGCTGAATGTGTATCATATGAAGTTTTACTTTAAAAATTTTTGAAGCTTTTCCATTTTAAAATATTTTAGCTTCATTTTGCTAAGCATTAGTTCATTATATTTTCCTAGTACTGTATTCACTCAATTAGATTTTGTACAACTGGCATTAATGAAAAGGATTTTATGATGTATTCTAATAGGAGTTAGTAGAACATAAGGACATTTAATGTGTTAGTGGATTAAATTATATAACTATTCAAATATATACACTGATTCACTATTATAAAATCAACCTCTAGTGAAGTCAAAGTGTTAAACATAAGAAAGAAAGCCAAAATGAGTAAAAACATCCAAATATAATAAAAGAACAATACAAACCTGAAAATCAATACACTGAATATATCAATAGGAAACCAAATATATGAAGATATAATAGCTGATTATTAAAGTAAGAGTATATCAAAAGTAAATACATTATAGGAATTCCCTTCGTGGCTCAGTGGTTAACGAATCCGACTAAGAACCATGAGGTTGCAGGTTCGATCCCTGACCTTGCTCAGTTAGTTAAGGATCCGGCGTTGCCATGAGCTGTGGTGTAGGTTGCAGACGCGGCTCGGATCCCGTGTTGCTGTGGCTGTGGTGAAGGCCGACAGCTACAGCTCCTGTTAGACCCCTAGCCTGGGAACCTCCATATGCCGCGGTGTGGCTCTAGATAAAAGGCAAAAAGACAAAAAAAAAATACATTATATAGTCCAATGAACACTATATAATATAACCAAAATGTTTAAATGAGGAGAAAAGACATTTTAGACTTGTTTAGTGAGCCAAAATTGTACAATGTGGTTTTCCTCCAAGCCGACAGTGTGTCTCTCACCTCGATTGTAATTTCTTTCTGTACACTGTGGAGTATATCAAAGTGACATCACTTTTAGAATCTGTCCTTATTCTATACTTCCTAACTGGTATTACCAAAAATGTGACTTTTACCAAAAATTCTCCAATAATATTTAATTTGTAATAGGTTTGTTTCCAAAAGCATATATTAGTTTGTATAATTGAGTTTAATTTTATTATCACGTTGGCTCAATGATTTAGAGAGGAGAATAGAATTATGTGATCTCCAAGTGGATACATAAAGTTATTTATATGTACACACACACACACACAAACACACACACACACACACAACTGGCTAGGCTTTGGTGCCAGTTATTTGATAAACCCCTAGTCTAGATATTTCTGTGAAGGTAATTTGCAGATGTCATTAAAATTTACAATTAGTTGATTTAAGTAAAAGAAATTACTCTACATAATGTGGGTTGGTCTCATCCAATCAGGTGAAGGTTTAAGTGTAAAAACTGAAGTTCTCTGAAAAGATATAATTCTACCTCAACACTATAATACAGAAATCTTGTCTGCGTTTCCAGCCTGAGAGCCTTTATAATCATATGAGCTAATTTCTTAAAATAAATCTCTTTTATTTATATACAAATACAAATACAAATACATCCTATTGACTCTGTCTCTGTAGAACCATGATTAACACAATAAGTGTGTGTATGTAAGTGTACCAAACTGTTCACAATTTCAGTAGAAATATATATATAGTTATATAGTTGTCATTTTAGGGTGACACCTGGCTAGGAGGTCAAATTAGAGCTGTAGCTGCCAGCCTACACAGCAACAAAGAATACAAGCTGTGTCTGTGACCTACATCACAGTTTACAGTAACAACGGATCCTTTCATGATCTGAGTGAGGCCAGGGATCAAACTTGCAACCTCATGGATACTAGTTGGGTTCATTACTGCTGAGCCACAGTGGGAACTCCAGAAATACATACATTAAAAAACCTCCAGAATTTCATTTATCAGTTGAAAAAAAAATTACTTTTCTGAAAGAAAAGAAGTAATGAAAAACTGAAGTAATGAAAATAGCCAGGGCTCACATAGATAAATAAGCATTGTATCCCAAAAGAAACAGTGCAGAAACAGAGTGAGAAAGCAAATTAAAGAGTGTATAATGTTTTCTTTGGCTTTTCTCACAAAATGAAAGGGTACTGGTTGGGGGGGAATTCCTTCCAGTACAGGAACAAAACAATTTGTCCAGTTCACTGATAAAACACCGTCTTAAAAGGTTTATATTCTTCCAATCTTCTATTAATATGAATGGAATTAAGAATAGAGAAGAACTGAAAGCCATATAATGAGGATAATGGCCTAAACACATGTAGTTACATATAAATAATCCCAGGTCACCATATTCCTCCTGAAAACATGAAGCAATAATAATTTTCCAAAAGAAAACAGGTTATATTTTTCCAATTTTATTTCATCTGTACTTAGTAATCAGTGTTTCTTCAATGGAAAATTCCTCTGTAGGATATGTCTATAGATCATTTTCAGATATGCAGTGAAACTCTCATAATCATAACCAATCTCATCATTTTAAGCTCATGTATTAATTGAGGAAAAGAAACAAGAGAAGTTCTTATAAGGAAAAGCCTGTATATGTGTGTCATAGCTGACTTTACTCAATGTCTACTAAAATAGCAGGTGGATAGTTTTAGCATCTAGCATTTTGAAATACATTAAGAGGAAAGTGGGAGTTCCCGTTGTGGTGCAGTGGTTAACGAGTCTGACTAGGAATCATGAGGTTGCAGGTTCAATCCCTGGCCTAGCTCAGTGGGTTAAGGATCTGGCATTGACGTGAGCTATGGTGTAGGTCGCAGATGCGGCTCGGATCCCACGTTGTTGTGGCTTTGGTGTAGGCCGGTGGCTACAGCTCCAATTAGACCCCTAGCCTGGGAATCTCCAAATGCCCAAAAAAGCAAAAAAGCAAAAAAAAAAAAAAAGGAAAAGTGAAGTACCAGCAGAAGAGAGAAGTGATCTGTGACTTAACAAATTAGAGTACATGACCTCTAGACAAGTGCTGAAGAGAAATATTAGGCAAGCCACAACTGTGAGCCATATAAATTATTTTAAAATTTCTAGTAGCTACACTAATACATTTTTAAAAAAGAAATAGTTTTTAAAATATGCCTTATATGACGCAATATATCAAAATTATTATCATTTCAATATGTAATCAATGTAAAATTGCAAAGGAGCTGTTTTAAATTTGTTTTCATATTAAGCCTTTGCAACTTGGTGTGTTTTTACATTTACAGAACATCTCAGTTCTAACTACAGATATGTCAAGTACTCAATATTCACATGTGGCTGGTGGTTACTGTATTGGACAGTGCAGTTCCAGACCAATGAACCTCAACCTTGACATGACAGAGTGCTAGAATTACCTGAAGAACTAAAAAAATTATCAATGCTTTAAGCCTACCAGCAGAGAGTCCACTTTAGTTGGCCTGGGAAGAGGCTTAAATATTGATTTTTAAAAGACACTTTGATGATCAGAAACCATGATGTGATGCACACTGGTCTATTTAAATCATTTCTTGGAATTACTGGGAAGTTACTGTTTCTTTCACCACCATCTAACTATAGCTCTTAGAGATAATGACTATGTGTGAAGATGAATGCTGACTTTCAAAAGGAAGTGGTGATCTTTGCACTTAGTCATAACAGCAAACGCATTCAGTTGATTTTTGAAATCTTCACTGAATTCTGGTGAGCACATCAACTAAAAAGGTGCAGCACAAGAGAAATTTCATGTTCCAGTACATATCTCTAATGACCAGTCACCAATTATCAAAAACGTTTGTTTTATAAACAATTCAGAAAAGTATCCCCCACCCTTTTTTTCCCCCTTACTACTGTGGGTACTTTGGAGAACAACACTTTGGAGATTTTCATGAGCAACCTAAAACTGACAATTTACTTAACATCTCAAAATACATTTTTCTTCTCAAAATGGGAGCGTTTCTGGTTTAAATAAGGATTTTGCAAATTTAAGCTTTGAGCTTTAGCATTATACACACACAGAGGGAGAGAGAGAGAGTCCAGTTCTTTACAAAATATAAGAGATATTTGTAAGACTCAACTGGCAGACTCACTGATTCAGAGAAACAAAATATTATTTGTGGACTGGCAGCTTGTTATAAATGCAGAATTCGAGGCAACACCCCAGACCGTTTCAGCACCTACATTTTAACATCATGAGATTTCAACTGCTGTGCACATTAGATTTTGAGAGGCACAAGGAAGTGATTTCAAAGGATCATTGAATGAAAATAGATATGGGAGGGAGAACTGAATAGAATCCAAGAAAGGTTGAAATGATATGACATGAAATAAAATTGTCTGAAGGGACTGCAGTAAATGCTTTAAACTGAGTAAAGGCAAATTAATAACATGAAACAATCCATTTCTATATTAGCTTTCTATTTGCCACCATAAGAAATTATCACAAGCTCGGTTGTTTCAAACAAGAAAAATTTACTGTCGGTAAGTCAGATTTCAAACACAGGCCTTCCTGGGCTAAAAGTAAGGTGTCAGTAAAACTTTGTTTCTTTATGAAGGTTCTGGGATGAATCCATTTCCTTGCCTTTCCGATTTTCTAGATGTTTTCTTCTCTCTTTTTGAAAACTGGCAAAACTGCCTCTCTCCCTGCCTTTCTTCTGTGGTCACTTCTCTCTATTTTAAGGTTCCCAGGGATTATATTAGGCTCTACCAATTATCGTCAAGGGGATTGTTCTATTTTAAGGTCAGCTGATTAGCAACCTTAATTCCATCTGCAATTTTATTTCCCCTTTGCCATGTAACATAACATATTCACAGGTTCCAGGGACAGAGACATCTCAGTGGGGGGAAGGGGGTATCATTAGTCTGCCAAATACAACCATTAACTTAACCATTCACTTTCTAGCTCGCAACCCATGTTGCCCAATGAAAAACTGTCCTCTGAAACCTCTTAGAGGAGAAGAAAAAGTAGAAGACCCTGTGTCCTCTACAGGAGGCATTTCTCTTGATTTCCAGCAGGATAAAGTTATAGAATTAAAATATATAGATGCTTGTTCAGGGACATTCTATTTAGAAGCTACTATGTAAAAATCCTCATCATATCACAGCTACTATTTGCAAATAGGCATATTTTTGCTTATGAGCCATCCATGCAAATGTTCTTATTCCCTAAGTCAATATCTTTGTGACTATTATAGTGGCAAAAGCATCAAAAAGAAATCTTCATGATGCTGATCTTGGGTGAACCACTTATAATCTTCGACTCTCAGTGGCTCAAAGATTATAGCTTGTAGTTAATAACAGAATCTTAGAAGGTCCTCCTCAATCCCCCTCTTTAAAAGCTTATGGCATGTGACATCAAACACAATGATTTTCCTATAAAGACCTTCTCAGTTTTCTTTACATGTCAATGAGTCTAATGCTTCCAAAATTTGCCTATAATCTGAAATACTGACATGCTGGCGTATATTTGGGAAAAGAGAGCAAATTACAACTTTGTTCACAGAAATAACACACAGCATGATTCTTACTGTCATCCACTGTTTTTTGAATTTTCAATTGTTAAATCTCTGGAAGCATCTTTACTTTCAAAACCATACTATATATTTTAGGTAGTATTAGGATAGCCTTTGTGCCCTTCTTCTAAATGCAAATTAAACAGTGAGTGAGGTGACACAGCTGAGCCAGCCTACCCTGCAGACTAGGATGGGGCCACATATTCAGTTGATTTCCATACAATAACTAGCCCTTGAATATCCTTCCAAAAAGGAAATCCACAATCTGAAAATCTAAATAGCAATGAACTTGAACCCCAAGAGAGCTTTCTGAAAGTGTGTTTTGTTGCAGACCTCTAAAGTAAGAAATGATTCCCTAATTATTACTATTTAAATTTCTATGCATGGACTAATCTTGGTTCAGCACACTGACCATGCTTACAAGCACACGTTGGTCCCACCTAAGAGAATATTCTAAATGTATTTGTGCAATGCATTAGGTTTCTATTATAGCTATAACAAATGATCACAAATTTAAGGGCTTAAATAGCATCCATTTAGTACTGCACATTTTCTGTGCTTCAGAAGTTTTAGCAAAACATTCAAGAGCTGGTTTTCGGCATGAATCCAAGGTCAAGATGTAAGCAGGGCGGAACCCCTTTCTGAAGATTCTAGGATTGTTTACAGAATTCAGTTCTATGTGGTTAGAGAACCGAGTTTTCCATTTTCTCTCTGGCTTTCAGCCTAGGGTTGTTGTCATCTTCTGGAGGAGGCCTGCATTCCTAGGGTGGTTGTCATCTGGAGGATGCCTGAAAGTCTTCAGTTCCTTTCTTCCATCTTCCTTGCCAGGAAAGGTGGTTGAATCTTTTTAAATATGAATCTCTGACATCTTTTGCCTTATCTCTTCTCTGCCTCTCTTTTCATGTTGCATCTCTCTAACCAACACTGCTAACTTCCTCTGCTTTTAAAGGTTGATTTGATTACAGTGGATCCAGGATAATCTTCCTGTTTAAAATCAGTTGATACATATTCTTACTTCCATCTACAAAATCTCCTCCAAGTAGTACATAGACTCATGTTTGACTGAATAACCACAAGATGGGAATATTGGGGGATTATTTTTAGAATGCTTCCTACCGCTTGTAGGAAAATATAACTTCCTACATATCGCTAAGATTTTAAGATTTTATTTTCATTTTTGCAGTGCCTCACAAACTTGCTTCTGCAACAGAGAAATGATAAAATAAATCATAGAAATAAAAATGTATACCTAATACTTATTTGTCATCAGTAGCATAGACGCAGTTTATTTCTATGCGTCAAGACCAAATGGTTGTTTTCCGCATCCCTATGTTCAGACTTTGTGCTCTAGGGTTTGTGCACAGACTTAGACCACTGTACATAATTTACCTCAGCATTGATTTTCCTCCCACTGTTGCTTGTACAGGGCTTTCAATATCCTGGTGGCAGGTTACATTATTATTATTGTCACTGGGTATCAGATATATCCTTCTCCACCCCTTTTACTCTTGTCCGTCTGTATTTATTCTCTACCCCGTGACAGCAGATGCTGTATTTTCCACCCAGAAAAAAAGAAAAAAAACACTGGGCATCCTAAGCATTTACCCTCTACTATGGACACCTTCTTACATCTTCAGTTGTCACACTGATGATTCTTGTAACTTTAAGGTGACAGTTTTAATTCTTTAGGAATTTCTGTTTGTCAAGATTATCATTTATCTTGTGTTCATGGATCAGACTTAAGTCAAGCTTTTTGAATTGCCTGTTTGCCCAGTAGGCTCTTGCTGAATACCTTCAAATTCATTTCTTTTCTAATTAGGCTCATGTAGCTCTGGCCCATGTTATCCAGGTTTTTCCTAGATGTACCTCATAGAGGTAGGCCTAAAGCAACTCTGTTCACATTTCCAGAGAAAAGGAACTCTAATTCCAGTCCTTAGCAATGTCATGTATTGAAAAGGTCAGTTTAACTTTCTTCTCAACCTCCTTATACACTTTCACCAAGATAGGACAGGCATGATAAAACTGATAAGCTTGGAGTTCCCTTCGTGGCACAGTGGTTAACGAATCTGACTAGGAACCATGAGGTTGCGGGTTCGATCCCTGGCCTTGCTCAGTGGGTTAAGGATCTGGCGTTGCCGTGTGCTGTGGTGCAGGTTGCAGACGTGGCTCGGATACCACGTTTCTGTGGCTGTGGCATAGACTGGAAGCTACAGCTCCAATTAAACCCCTAGCCTGGGACCCTCCACATGCCGCAAATGTGGCCCTAGAAAAGGCAAAAAGGCAAAAAAAAATTGATAAGCTAGTGATAAGGAACTGGGTGAATGTGGCTAAGCCTATATCTGGGAAGAACAGTACATTCTGCTGTGTTTTCCAACCCTACAGAAATCCTACTGGGGCAAGCCTATAGCTTGGGATGAATAAGTTTATCTCAGAGAACAAGTGTTAGGAGCCAGACTGTGGTCACGTATATAGGTCATGTCATCCAAACCAGTTTTAGCAGTAATAAAACTAAAGTTTTTGTTTTTGTTTTTGTTTTCTCCGTCTGCTTAATTCGGTGCCTATTTTCGTTGGTTAGTAACTCACAGGGGAAGAAAAACAGTGATAAATTAAGACCTCTCAGAATCTAGTAGCATTTACATATGCTGTTTTTTATCCACCCCATTCCCCCACATATTCCATTTATTCAGTCTGTATTTCTGTTATTTGTTTTTTTTTTTTTCTTTCTTTCTCAGGTGTTATATAAATTCCTACTCCTGATAACGAAATGTCTGGCTTTTTGACCACTGTTATTTTCTTGATGCTTAGCACAGGGCATCAGGAAAATATCAGGTGGTCAAAAATCCACTACATATTTCTTGACTGTCCCCATTACAACTGCAGGTTAAAGTTGTTTTGAGTTATCAGGCCTGAAACCCAGAGGCCTGGGAAATGGACAGTATCTGTTTATGTTACCAAATGAATTATTTTATTAGCCTTCTATCTCAACATAGTTTGAATTTTAACTTTCGTGCCAAAATATTTTAATTTCTTCCCATCCAAGTGAACAAGTGAAAAGAGGCAGGAATTTTGTTCAAACATCTGAAAACTCTTGCTCCACGAGACACACACAGACACACACATATCCTTTTTAAGAGACTGAAACAAATGTATGAGCTCTCTTTCACTGATTTATTAAAGCAATATTTAAGAAACACTAACTTTATTTAATGAAGTGTCTGCTTTAAAAAGTAATCTTTATGTGTGTTCTTAAAACACCTCCTTAGATTGATGTTGCTTGAATGTGAGTGCATCTCTATTGCTCTGTTCCATATGACATTGCCAAAATCATTTTATTCTGGAAGTTCTTGATACAGCATGTGTTGCTCTTTGTAGAAAAATGAACAAATGCACATATAAAGGATACAAACATATAACTTCACTAGATTTATGAGGTTTCTCTTGGTATATCCTTAACTTCTGAGGTGTTTTTATCATACACTCTATCAATCCACCAACTCCCCATCATCCAACTATTTGGGTTTGTTTGTTTTTTTGGGCTTTGATCATCACTGAATGTAATGATCAGTAAAACTTCACTACTAGTTTTTCACCTTCAAAGTTTCTTATGTTTAAATGTATTCAAAAGACTTACGAAATCAGCATGTTTTCAGAATTGCATTTACTCGTCTTGCCAAGAGTTTTTTCAAGGTAAAATTAATTCTATCAGAGTTTAAGCCCCTTCGATAAGCCAATCCTAATTTCATTTTTCCTTCTCTTTACAAGTTTGTTTACTTATTTGAGGAAGTCATTATTTTGTTGATCCCTTTTCATGTGCATATCCAAATATGTGTCAAGGTCTAAAACCTGATTCTAAGTATGTCTCCTTTCTCAGAATGCTTTAACCCAATAGCATATATTGCATTTTCTCAAATAATTACATTCCTTAGGAATTTTTTAGGAATTAAAGATAATCATTTGCATTGGGGAGAATAAGCTCAAATTTTAAGACATTGTAGTTAAATAACCAGTGTCCCAGCATCCATATTAAAAACGGGACTTTACTCAAGTTAACTTCATACAACATGCTGCATAATTGAATAACTGTTTAACAGAAATGAAATATCACAAAGAGAAAATTGGAGCTGTATACTTAGAAATACTAACATAACTAAAAAATGCAAAGTATAGGTAATCATCATACTTATTTCAACAATCTGGACCCCACAAACATTTTTCATGAAATGTTTTACTTGGAAAGATTGTAATTCTCAAAAATTGGAAAGGTACATAAAAATAAATGGAAAGCATGAAAGAAACCACCCACGTAGCACCATGATCTTCGCTTCCTACACATCTTTAGTGTAAGTAAAATTCATTCACAGAAGCAAGGAAAATAAAACAAACATTTAGAATTTAGTTCTGGTATATCTTAGCAGATTGAGCTTAAGGTGGAAACTGTTTTTTTCAGATATTGTCCTCAAAAATGAATCATAAAGATTTCAGGGTCGTATGTGTATTTAGTGGCAGCTTTCAAAATGTCATTGCCAATTATTCAGTTTTGTTGATCTGAATTGATCAAGAGGTTTATTTGCAGAATATCTGAAATGTCCTTCAAGCAATCACTCTTAGTATTGTGTGTATGCTTACATTAGGTATTTTTTAAAATAAAGGATATTGCTTAATATGCATTCTTTTATTACATAGAGTTCAACTTGTTATTTTACGTTGTTAGTTTATTTTATATATGTTCATTAATGTGACAATTTAATAGCATGCTTATATGAAACCTGAAGATTCACAGGATTTTTTTCAAGTGGAAATGAGCCCATGGAGAACCCTGTACAGAAGAATAAGACTCTTCTTAGGTAAAAGGTATAAATATTCCATTATGTGAGCAACATCTCAAGATGTTGCTAATAACATTGCCTCAATGTTTTTATTTTAAATGTTCCTGATAAAGCATGCAATACTCCATAGTTTGAGGAATATGGCTTCCTAGTATATTGCATAAGAGATCATATACTATATATCATATTTTAAATGAAGTAACAGTGTTAAAGTGTTATTAATCAGTTGAAGACAGGGAAGCATTTACAAAAAATTGTGACTTTAGCTTTAAAGTAGTTAAAATTCTAGTTTAAACTTTTGTCAGTAATTGGCAACTTAAATTTAGCATGAAAATTACATGTTAGATATACTAAATCCATGCCATTGACATTAGAAGAATGTTTGCTTTTCTATTTGCTGCATGTATGAAAGTACACAGAGAGTCTAAAAGTCATGAATAAGCAAGTTAAAAAGAAGGCAAGATAGATCCACATGCAGTTAAAAATTTTAAACTGATTTATTCATTTATTCATTCATGGGACTGTATATTTAGTTATCTACATTTTTCCATTGAGATTTTAATTGAGATTATTGAAGATTCACATGAAAATGTAGGAAGTAATACACAGATATACCATGTACACACTGCCTAATTTTCCGCAATGTAACATGTTTAAAAATTATAATATATTCTTACAATCAGGATTTTTCCGTTGCTATAAATCACCTGTCTTTTTCAGACTTCCTCAATTTAGCTTGCACTCAGTTGTGTATGTGTGTTTATGTGTGCTTATTAAGCTCCCTACAATTTTTTTCATCTGTATAAACATACACATTCACCACTACAGCCAGGATAACAATACTGAGTGCTTCCAACACCACAAGAAGCTATCATAAAAGCAAGCGCCTTTTATGCTCAAACACACTTTCCTCTCACTTCCTCCCTACAACACTCCTAACTCTGATGACCAATAGTTTGTCCTCCATTTCTAAATGTTGCCTTTTTAAAAAATTTAGACCAATGGCATAATAGAGCATACGATATCTTTTTTTGATTGGCTTTTTTCATTCTACACAAGTTCTTAAAATTCATCCAAATTGTTGCAAGCTTAGTTATTCTGTTTTTATTACTAAGCAGTATTCCACAGCGTGTAAATTCCAGAGCTTACTTAACTGTTCACCTGTTGAAAGACAACTGAGCTGATTCCAGCTTTTGGACATTACAAATAAAGCTGTTATGGACATGCTGGTACAGGTTTTATATGAATATGTTTTTATTTCTCTGGAACATATGTCCAGGAGTGAAACTGCTGGGCCATATGGGTAACTGCATGTTTCATTTTATTAGATACTACAAAACTAATTTTGAAAATGACTATCAATGGTAAATTCCCACCGACAACGTACAGTTACTCTAATTTCCATGAATCTTCACCAGTATTTGGTATAAGGAATGGAGACTGAGAAGTGAAGAGGACTTAATGGCGCTCGATCTTCAGGGGCTTATAATCTAGCCAGACCAGCATCTTTCCGGTTGTAATTCTACTATATGGACAGAGCATTGTCTCCATTTTCAGAGAGACAATGAAAGGGACATAAGGAAAGAAGCAGTGATTGCAGCAGAAAAGAAATGAACAACACTTTATTCTTGGACCCAGGGACTCTTTCTGAAAATGTGTGACCTTCCCTTTTTGTAACATGGATTCTATGAGATATTTCAGTATATTGCCCCCTCTTTACCTAGTTAGTTCCCATAGCTAAAAATAAAACAAAACAAATATTCCTTCCTAATACACTAGATGGTAACCAAGACTGTAACTGGATTAAGGTACTTAAATCAAAGCTGTTTCCTGAAAAACAATACAAAATGCCAAGGTGCCAAGGACTCTCGGTCAGACAGATTTGAATTGGATTCAAATTGTGGTCATTAATATATATAAAGTCACCTACAGTTGTTATAGGATTAAATGAAACATGTTCCTAAATGATTTATCACAATTCCTGTTGAATATAACAGTATCTGATTTTTAATAGTAAAAACACTTTTCAATAAATTAGAGATGCTATTATTAAATAAGAAGTTTTCATGCATCTTGGATGAAATTACCCATCGGCTTCTAAGTGTGTATTTGGAGAAAATACGGTATTGACCTTGGAGCTTAACCTGCCACAAATCATTTACAAACAGCATTTAATAATTAAGTTTACAGGAGTTCCCATTGTGGCTCAGCGGGTTAAGGACCAGACATAGTCTCTGTGAGGATGATTTCTCAGGATCCTCTACTCCCATCTCTCTGCCATAACACAATATTGCTTTTTTTGGGGGGGAGGGTGCTGATGAGGAAGCAGAAGTGTGGCAACCATCATTTTTTCTGAGTACAGCTGGTCTCTAATATCTGCCACTGCTCCTTCTCCTCCATCTTCCAGTGAAGGGACCCCATCAGCCCTCACTATTTCAACTCCTGTGTGAGATATACACATTCATCTAATTTCTTAATATAGAACAGAGAGCCAGAGCTTTTATGATAACAGGTTACAACAAAACAGAACACAAAGACAGGCAACCTCTGCCATGACCTCATACATCTATAAATAGGACCATTTCCATGGCTGTCTGCCTGCTTCACGTGACAAAGACCAGCTTCCCTATCACCTGATGTATCACCATGCTTTACAACCCAAGCCAAACCCATTATGGGAATCAATTCCTAATGCTTGCCCATTATCATTTCATGTTCTCAAATGTATCTCTTAATAGGATACTGAGAAAGGAAATGTCAAGGTGTCTTTAATAAAGCAATCACATAGAAGTACCACATCAGTAGATTTCAGAGAATCAGGATTATTTTTATATTAAAGCACAACATAGACAAGTCATTAGTGTATCAATCTGGCTTTTTAAATAAATTGTTCAACTCCTGCTTTTAAGAGTAAAACATCATATAGTCCAATCTCAGCAACATTTGCCTTACTAAACATACAGCACAGTGAAAGAACTGGGTCACCTCACTGTGTAGTAGAAAATTGACAGAACACTGGAAATCAGCTATAATGGAAAAAATAAACATCATTATTAAAAAAAACATGCTTATAAATGTTAGTAGAGGAGTTCCCGTCTTGGCTCAACGGAAACAAATCTGACTAGCATTCATGAACACATACAGATTCAATCCCTGGCCTTGCTCAGAGAGTTAAGGATCTGGCGTTGCAGTGAGCTGTGGTGTAGGTCACAGATGCACCTTGGATCTGGCGTTGCTGTGGCTCTGGTATAGGCCAGCAGCTGTAGCTCCAATTCGACTCCTAGCCTATAAACTTCCATATGCAGCAGGTTTGGCCCTAAAAAAAAAAAAGGTAAGTAGATAATTTTAGTTGAATATAAAACTTATTGGGCATGAGATAAAATGATGCAATGAGAAAATTTATGTTGGGTATTTTAAGAACCTAAATAGCCACTTATTGTTTTATGTTTATCTTTGCTTTGTAAAAGTACAAAGAGAGACAATTCCAGGAATTTGTTTTTTTCCTTAAGGCCTCTTCCATCAAAATTTCCCTGCAGGCAGTACCACTTTTAAAGCAATCATATTATTTTACATCAAAATATGAGCTATTGTTGAGTGCACCTATTTTTTTTAAAGCTGAAATTTACATGCATTTTATTAATAAAAAAGCTTAAAAAGACTAAGTATTTTACTCAGGTCATCCTAGTTAAAAAACGGACTAGGAATAAAAAAAATCATATTTCGTAGACCTCTGCCTGACTGTACTCTTAATATTGCAATCTTTTAATTGGTATTAATATTACAACAGAGACATCAATTCTATCCTCCCCTGCTGCCTTGTACAGATTGTATTTTATTAGTCTAAAGACATTGAAATGATTTGAAGTGATAATTAAAGTGTTTCCTTATTAAGTTCTACTTTATTCCTTTTCAACTGATTCAAGGTCACATGCCACTGTCCAGTGCTACATTCCATATTGTAAATACTTTTCTACTCCAATTTGTACCTTGGAAATATTTATGGCTTATTATATTTTCGATATACCTTGGGAAATTCTTTCTAGCAACTAATTGTAATTAACTTCAAGTAAGCTTATGATCTAACACAGCATTTCCATCAATTTGGTAACTCACTGTCATTAAAGATTAATAATGTATTAAATAGAGTTATTTCATAATTCAGAGACATAGTTTTACGTATATTTTACTTGGAAAAATGGCAGTCATATTTTTCCTAAGGAACATATTATATAGCACAACTAACTGGATATATTATGGTTTTTGGTTTAATTCTTCTTGACAAAGGATACGAAAAAGAGACTAAATCTGTATATTTCCTGGATGACAGGCACTTTTCCTTTAACTGTAATAATTTTGCATTCATCCAATTCCTATGCACATGAGTTATTTGATCTTTTATCATTTGAGGAGGGTCTACTTTTACTGATATGATTAGTTTTCTGTCCTCGGTCTCCTACCAGCTGGCAAATTCTCAAGCTATCCTTGACTTTAGAATAGGAATCTGGAATGTGAATAAGCCTACATAATCTGCTGCTCAAGCGTACATTGCAGGTTAGAGTTATTTGTGGATTCATAATGACTTTGTGTCCTGCTCTAATTATCAGGTTTTTATTGAGTTCCCCATGGGCAAGCCCTACTTGACAATCTAGTGCAAATTACTGGTTCTGGTTTTGTTCCTTTGTGCTAGAATCCCAGCGCTGATACCTTGCTTGGCATGACAGATTCAACAGAATGGCTTTAATTTTCATCAGCATTGTACTTCGATCTCTGAACCACTGTTCTAGTGCCTAGTCATAAGAAAACTGGGCAAACACACAGACAAACACCTGGAATAGATGACACACTGCTATTTCTTGATTGCCAAAACTCATCCTGTACGCATTCCTTCCTACTTTTTAAAGTAAGGCTCAACTTTGCCAAAGCATTCTCTGATAAATAGGAAAATTGTTTTAACATAATCTGACTCACTTGTGAACAATATTATTCACATACAACAGTATTCTATGTGATACATATATGCAAACAAGTATGGATATATGATCTATATACCAGTTGTTTCCCCAATTTTATTTTTTTTAAATTTGTAGTGCAATTTATTTTCATAACAAAAATATTTACATTCCACTTCCAAGGGATTCCTTAACCTATAGGGTTCTGATATTCTGTAAAACATGATTTAATTTACAGAAAGTCCGTCTGCACAACTGAATTATTAAAGTTTGGTTTGCATTTACTCTGCTTTTGTTGGATTCCTACTGACTGCGTAATAAAATCTTAATTAGCACAAAAGGTCCTTAAAAATTACTTATATTTCTATCACTGCTTCATGAAGTAAGCTGTTTTCTTGTTTGTTTGTTTTCCCTTTTTAGACGTCATTATCCTTTCTTAATATTATCATTTCCCTTGCCCTGTCATTCCCCAACATGCATGTACTCATTCTCTAAGGTGAAGTTCAAACAGCAGCACCTTGGCAAAGCTTACCTACACTCCTCTGAGCAAAATTAACTGTTTCAACCTCATGACCGTAGGGTCTGTATCTAGAGTTTAGATAGTATAATATAGTATAGTTATAAAGAAAAATAGTTTCAAGGTCTCTTGTTAGTAAATTACAATACTTAAAAATATACCAATGTTAACTCTAGAGTCAATAAATTAAATGCAAGGATAACCAAAATATGATGAAATTCAAATACCAGTGGTAATATAATATGCAGTTAAATCACTGTTCACGGTGATCTCAGGGTGCTTACTATCATCCTCCAGGTTCCTTTGAATTTTAAGAAGAGTCAATTATCCCAGAACTTTTCTTTGTCAAATTGCTAAAAACAAGTTTGCTTCATTAAATACACTGTAACATTATTTGAACTTTATTTGGTATTAAATGACCCCTATCTTGTTTTATTTATGTCTTTTTTTTGTGTGTTTTTAGGGCCGAACCCATGGCATACACAGGTTCTCAGGCTAGGGGTTGAATCCAAGCTGTAGCCGCTGTCCTACACCACAGCCACAGCAATGCTAGATCTGAGCCACCTCTGCAAACTATACCACAGCTCACAGCAATGCCAGATCCTGAACACACTGAGTGAGGCCAGGGATTGAACCTGCGTCCTTGTGGATGCTAGTCAGATTTGTTTCTGATGAGCCATGACAGGAACTCCCCTATCTTGTTTTAATAATCAATAATAATGCCAGTGTGTACCATTTTCCCCAATGTTCTAAAGATAACTTTTAATCTGAGAGTTGTCCACTAACATGATTTTGGTTTATTTAGATAGAGATAAATACCTTGTATATTCTCCTCATCCATGTACAAATTATTCCGTCATAACTTCAATATAACTGCTTACTATCTATAATAAATGAGTTAACTATAAGTATTAAACTATAAATGCAAACCAAGAAGTACTCTATATATTAGTCCAATGGGTTCCAACTGAACCAATCAGTGCTTTTATCCTCTTATTTAATAACAGTTTCAAAAATGGTTATATTATTCCAATTTATGCGCTGATAAACTAAGATACAAATTTTAAACAACCTGAATTCCAAATTGCGACCAAATCAAAAGTGATTAAGCATGATATTCACGTTGAAGAAACATATAACAACACCTATAACATGAAGTCATTTACAAAATCAGTATTTTAGAAATGAATTCTTAAAAATATTTTTGTGTCATAAAAGTTTAATGAAGATAGCATTTCTGATGTCATTAAATGCTCAAATGTAGTAGGTTTATGTGATACTTTATCATACTTAAGGGGTCTGTCTGTAAGGTTATAGGAGCATTATAGAACATAATTAGAATAGAGTAATTAGGTTAATCAAATATAAAGTGGGCTGTGGTTTATATTGTTCCATTATACAACTATAATTTAAGCAGTTGTTGAATGAAGAGCTTAGTAACAATAGAAGTTTCTAAGACCTAATATTCAACTTTATATTATGAAAAATATATCCTACCAAGATGTAAAATTGAGTTTATTAATACATAGATAAGAATTTACAACTATGATATGGAATTATATAGATAACAATTTTTGGGGGGAGCCACATTCAGGACATATGGAAGTTCCTGGGCCAGTGACTGAATCTGAGCCACAAATACATTAACCCTGGATTCTTAATCCCCTGAGCTAGGTTGGGGATTGAACCTGCACCTCTGCAGAGACCTGAGCCACCGCAATCAATCCTTAATCAACTGTGCCACAGCAGAAAATCCCACAATTTAAAACATCATTTAAAAGGTGAAATATAATTATCATTCTAGATCATCATTTTTAGACAGTCATTCAAGCAACAGTTGTTAGTCATCTATCATGTCAAAGAAAGCACAGTTAAGTATTTTAGGTGACATTGTTAGAGCAGGCAGTTAGCTAGATAGGAGAAGAGAAAAAAGAAGGCATGGACCAGGTGGCAGGAAACCACATGTCTTGTAAACAATGGGGTCCTTGGGCAAACAAAGAAAAGCAGGAACCTCTGGGCTGACAAGAAGCCATATTTCTTGGGGTGACAGGCCTAGAGGCAGAGAAAAGTGGGAAAAGGTGGGAATCTCTAGCATCTGAGTAGAATGTAACCTTTTGCTCATTATGCCCTCATTACAATAAGAATTAGCCTTGAAATAAGAAGTACTCATCATGCACCAACACGATGATACTTCTGATCAAGACTAAATGAGGACAAAAATCTCTTCTCCCCTCAGTAAGGTGGCGCTGGGATGAAAATTGAGAAATAGAACTCAAATCTCTTCCCTCCTCAGTGAATATTCTCTCCAACCATTTTCACACCTCACATAACCAGCTTGCCAAAAATCTCAGGGCAGTCACTCATCTGAGCCTGCCTGCTATCCACCTGTAAGTTTACTGTTGTTTAGAAAATCCCCACTTTGCTTTCATGATTTCCATGGCTCCTCCCCGAATTCTTTCCATGGTAAGACAAGAATATACTCCTTGGTAACAACATGAAATTGGATCAGTGGCTCAAAGTACTCTTAAAGTTACATTAAACTTTCTTTAAAAACTAAGGATCCTGGAAATTCCTTCTGAATATTTCAAAATGTAAATATAGATAATTACAGTGTTGATTACATTTCATTTTAAAACAATTATATATATATGTGTGTATATATATGTGTATGTGTGTGTGTGTGTGTGTGTGTGTGTGTGTATTGCATAAAAAGCAGTAGGTTTCAAGGAAGTTAAGGCACATCAGAATAACCTGAGAAAATTCAAGGAAATTACATGTCTACATGATATTCCAACATATTCTGATTCAACTGGTCTGCAGTGAGGTACAGGCACTAATATAAATTAAAATATAAATGTAAAGGCCCACAGTTAATTCTGGCATGGTATTTACAATGCTCTGTTGTAAATCCCTGAACACAGGTTTATAAGAAGATTATGATTTAAAGGTCTAAAGGTATATACAGGACAAAAACTCATGTTCAGTTTTTTTTTTGTCTTTTTGCCTTTTTTTTTTATGTAGAGCCGCACCCGAGACATATGGAGGTTCCCAGGCTAGGGGTCTAACAGGAGCTGTACTGCCGGCCTTTGCCACAGCCACAGCAACGCAGGATCCGAGCCGCGTCTGCAACCTACACCACAGCTCACGGCAACGCCAGATCCTTAACCCACTGAGCAAGGCCAGGGATCGAACCCGCAACCTCATGGTTCTTAGTTGGATTCGTTAACCACTGAGCCACGAAGGGAACTCCATCATGTTCAGTTTTAATATTAAAATATATTCATTTTATCAGCAGGAAAAATATTATAAAATTCACATAATTAATGGTAGCTTAAGTGAAAAAGAAATAAATGTTTGCCCATCAGGATTTTTAGTGTATGTATGTGCACATACCATACATATATATATACACACATGAATATATATACATGTATATATATACATATAAATACCTAAGTTTTGTAGAAACTGCCTTCAGATATCTCACGTCTTACAAACACTGAAACAAATGCCTATAAAAAGGAAAGTCAAAATTAAACAAAGGGATTAAAAGAAAGATGGGATGTGGGGGTAGCTATTGTCATAGGAAATTACATATTAATGTAGAGATTTTAGTCAGGAGAGCTATAGTGATTCCTTGCTGTGCACGACACCCCTAAAAGCAATTAAGAAAAATATTTGCCAGATGGCTATATGCAACATTATGAATAAATTGGCAACAAGCCAATTTTTCGAAAATGTTTTCCTATATGTTAGAGTTCAGAAGTATCACCAGTTTGATAAAGGTTATTTCAAATAAAGTGGACAGTTTAATTTTGGTCTACATGAATATACATGGCAGAACCTAAGGGGTCCATTTTAACCTTACTACCAAGGGTAGATAAGTTTTTATCAGAGTATTGGCTAGACTCCATATCTGTTTGCCAGTGTGGCCTTCACTCCAGCCTTAAAAATTATCCTAGGTTTGAAAACGCTATTTTAAAGAGAAAACATGAAGAAAACGAGCCTCCAAATAAACATCTTTGTTTTAATTGATTTATGTAAATTAGGTAGTATAAGATTATACAGTATATGTTTATTATAAAATATAACAAAGCTACTGGAAATCTCAAAGATAAAATACGCCCATAAAAATAATTTCAGCAGCAACTACTTGGGGCACCATAAATATCCATTTTATATTTTCATTATGCTGGCATGGCCCTCTATAAATACCTGTCATGCTTTAATGTTAGTAACACTGGATGTCAAGCTCAGAGCTTAAAGCTACAATCGTAAGAATCAAATAAACCAAGAGTAGAATCACTTATGATAGTTCTGACCCAATTAATAAACCTATTTCAAAACAGAAGATGGAGTATATGCACCAATGATAAATTAAAGTTACCAAGTATATCAGGAGATAGTTATTGATACTTAAGAGACACTTACTGAATGAATGAGTGAATGAATGATTTTTAGTGTTAAAGCATGGAAAAAAACCTGTGACATTATCAAAATCTTTTTTTGGATTAATAAGAATAACACAAAGAAAATTAATTATGAGTAAACTGACTTTAAATTGGTATAGTCCAAAGGAAGAACTCAAAATAAATGCTTAGTGGACTAACTTATAAATAACCCTTTATATTTATAAACTGACCAATTCTGAATCACAGTAACAGAACGATAACCGATTTCTCAATACTAACATATATGCAGAAGTAATCAAGAAAACCCTTAAATTCTATTTGTCTTAAATTCTGAGAGTTATGCTTAGCAATAGTTACGTGTGAAAATTCCACACCATTACTTAGCCCAGGTTTTTTATGGCAAAAACAGTATCACTTTAAGTATTTTATTTCTTCGTTCATCAAATACCAATTCCACATCTACCATGTGCTAAAATCTCTAGACCTGTGAGTTCTGGAATGACTAATACAAAATGTGTACCATATAGGAAAGCACATTACTGGGAAGGTTTACAGGCAATGTGAAACAAACTTACTCTAAGGTCAGTACTTTATGTATGAAATGATACCCTAAAAGAATTTGAGACTGACTAAATACATGTCATTAAGTTCATGTGTGAACCGTTTGTGCAGTTGGGTCTCCCGAGATTTCAAAAAATTATACAGAGGCTAATTTTTCAGATTCTTATGTGAAATATGCATGAAAAAGTAAATAAATAAGCAGACCTAGAGCTAGTTATTAATGAAGACAAGACAAGAAAACAAAGACAAAAGACTATCTTTAAGAAGCCAATTAGGGAGTTCCCGTCGTGGCGCAGTGGTTAACGAATCCGACTAGGAACCATGAGGTTGCGGGTTCGATCCCTGCCCTTGCTCAGTGGGTTAACGATCCGGCGTTGCCGTGAGCTGTGGTGTAGGTTGCAGACGCGGCTCGGATCCTGCGTTGCTGTGGCTGCGGTGCAGGCCAGTGACCACAGCTCCGATTAGACCCCTAGCCTGGGAACCTCCACATGCCGCGGGTGCGGCCATAAACCCGCGGCCATAAAATGACAAAAGGCAAAAAAAAAAAAAAGAAGCCAATTAATTTAAAAATCAAATTACCTTTACACAGGAGTTCTTAATCTTTTTATTTTTTTTTAATTTTCTGTCAATGACTTACTTGAGAGTCTGATAATGTCTCAAAATTATATTTTAAATAAAATACAAATATATGTATAATACAATACTATATTATACAAATAGGTATTTATATATTATATAAAATAAAATAGGTAAATAAATACAATATTAAATATAAAATAAAATAGAGTCTCAAAATACCAGTTATATTTAAGTTACAGTTTAATCCATAAAATCATCGGTGTTCTTGTACCCCACTGGTGTTCACAATGATGATCAGGGGTGTGTAGTTTGGTGGTAAAGTGTGTGCTTTTCATAATGATGATCAAAGAAACAAACAAATCCATAAAAAGGTGGGAAAACATACATTTTAGAAAACTATCTTTCTCAAAGTGATGGCAAGCTGCTGCTCTCAACCAATGGAAACAGACAATCTGAGGTCAGGTATACAAGGGATCAAAATGTGTGTCTAGGGTCGGGAACAATGGCTTTACACTAGCTGCTTCACTGTAATTGCTAGGAAGAATTTTTTTAAATGTAAACTGAAAACAACTGGGGGCGAACTATACTTTGTATGAGTTTAAGGATCACAGATATCCATTAAGTGGATACTGAAATGCCTGCATCTTCCAGATTGTCTCTTTCTCCTGGATACTGCTTTTCTTCCCATTAATTGACTGTACAAAGATATCACTATTGAACCTATTGTCAGAAAAAGGTCTGTGGTCATTTATAGTTACTGAGGGGTAATCAGATTACCCGAGCTAGAATTTTTAGTTTAATAGGTGTCCTGTTCTATAATTCTGTTCTTTACCCACTAAGCATTTGGGATCACACCTGTCTCATTAAGAGGCATTTCTTACTAAAAGAGAATAGAATCAGCATCATTCAAGATAAACAGAACGGGAATAGCACCATTCAAGATCATGAAGTGGGGAAGTGTCTTGTCTTTAGGTACTGATCAACAATTTCAGTGAGCCCCAAAACAAGTTCCTTGTAACCAGAAGCAATAATTACATCCATAGCCTTACTTCTCACATCTCTTAATATCAACTCATAAATAAACCGTAAATATGTGTGTTAAAGAAATGGGACGAAAAATGGGAAAACTGTTCTACTATGAGGATGGGGTTAATTTTCTTCATCTTATAGTATAAGTAAGTGTCAGTGGGGTCTCATTTTATTCCATATTCATTATGTTATTCCAAAAAACTGCTTAGGAGGTGAAAGAGCACATTAAAATCATAAATATGTATTCTTAAATCATTTACTCATTACTAGACAATCCGATACAGGTGGAGAAAAAAGTTACCTATAGACACATTATCACTGCACCCAAGAATTTAATGAGGTTAGGAGAGTATAAGATAACACACACATGCACACACACACACACACACACACACACACAATTTAAAAGAATTATATCATTCCTCAAAGATGGAACCAGTGTTGTTGAAAGTGCTAAGGTTCAAAGATGTGAAAGACACATTAATTAGAAAAAAAAATAGAGACTTGTCACTAATTTACCCAAATCATACCCTGTTAAACTGAAGACAGCCTTGTAAGTTAAACAGAAAATACATTTAAAAAATGTCATCTTCATTTCTTCATTTTATGCATTTGAGTCCCTGTTCCATACTGACCAGAAAGTTACAGGGCTTTATAAATTATACCCGACAGTTTTATCGAGCCACTGCCTCTTTTTTTTTTTTTTTTTTTTTTGTATATCTTAGGACTTTAAAACATAATAGAAAAACTGCTACTGAGAGACAATGAAGATTTCATTGTTCTTCCTGGTATGGTGTTGTCCTATGTGGAATTCTCAGAATCTACTCTTAGAGGGTTGATTCATGCCACTTCTGAGAACCATCACACAGTGTTTCCTGATATGAAGTAAGTGTTGACTTCAATATAAGGTCATTTCATATTATCCACAGTAAAGCATGCTTTTTCACAGTATATTTTCTATTCATCTTTTCATGGCACTGTTACTAGGGGTCAAGCCAGGATCATGGGGATAGTGGATCTGTCAGCTAAGTTAGACTAGTTTCTATTTTGCCTTGGCTTGTAATTCTTTTCTCTTTCTTTTTAGGTCTGCCTATATGAAGGTTAAAAAAGTTAATATGTACACCAGTAAGACATGAATAATTGAATTATACTAGTTTCATTTTCTCTTTCATGGTCATTTGTTAGAGTGTATAAGTTACTGTATAAATGCATGTAGTATTCAAAGTAAGAGCTTCCAGGCTCTAATTTAAAGTCTTTTGTCTACTAGAAAACAAAAGATATAAGATCACATACATAATCTTTTCATAGGAATTTTACACACTTTTATAAAACAAAACTTGATAAAGGTTTTACAAACATACTTTATCCTATTATATGGAAAAAATATCCATGTGGTAGTATATTTGCAATTTTATTTTATTATCTTATTCTCTATTGAGGTCATGAAGTAAGCTCATCCACAGTTGGTTAACTCTATCTTCTGAATGAAGTCACTCAGCTCACGGTTAGAGGCGGAATGCTAATTTTCTATTTATGTTTGCATTTCTTTTGTTTTATCCTGAGGTGATGATAATGCTCCCTTCTGATCTCTGACAGTTACATTTACTAAGAAATTATATATCAGGTATGTATTTTGTGCCACATTCTGTGCTACTGATTTGGGGTATATCATATTTTAACATAGAGAAGCACAGGCAAGTTTATAGCCACATTGGGCAGGAACCTTGAAGAACGTAATGCCTTTTTCTGCTCCCATACTCCTAGACCAGTAGATATTATTAACAGACCTTGAGAAGAAAGTTAATCTTGAGGACAAGAGTCAGAGACATAAAAATTAGTTTTTCCTCCATCGCTAGCCTTGGATACCCAACATTTAATTTTATTAAGTGAATCAGCAGGTTTCCTTACAACTTCCAAAGCATTTTAATTCATCCTCTATAAGGTCATTCCCTCTTCATGTTATGACAGTGCTAATTCAATATAATTTTGATATAGTTTTCTTCCTATTAAAATACATTCTGGCCAAATGGAAAAAAATGTTTTTGTATTCTGCACGGTTATTCTAAATCAAAGTAAATCAAAAAGATAAACTTATGCTAACTTTCATTTATTAAAATACAAATAGTTTGAATAAAAAAATGAAAATTAAAAAACCAGACTCCCAAAGGGAAATATATTTTTAAAAATTTAAATAATTCTCTCTGGGTAGATGAGAAGTTACATATATAACTGATAAAATATTTTCTTATATATTACATGCCATAGTCCTTACAAGAATTACATAAACCAGAAGAAGTGGGAAGTATTAATGTTAACATCATTTAACAGAGTACAAGGCCATGGCATGGAAAGTACCAGTTATATCCTAGTCATAGGAAATGTGGAGACAACCTTCGGACCCGATCTTTTGTCACAGATTATGCAATGTTTTCCACTTCACTGTGCTGACTGATATTTTAGTTCCATGTTAAGTGAGTTCAAGAGAGCTTTTATTTTCCCCGCAGCATTTTCCTAGCAAATTTCTCAGCTAAATCTACTTTGAGTTTCCTATTGACCACAGTTATTTCTATATTGATAACTGTTTTGTCATGGAGCTGGAAAGAATTTGGCAAAGTGTTTCCCTACTGTGAAAAAGTGCAGAAATAATTTACATAAGAGCTGGCATGGCCATATTTTAGTTAGAAAATGTAATATTTTAATCAGAATTTGTTTTGAAAGCTTTGAATATTGCTTGATTTCTAGTCGCCTTCTTCTGCCATCCATGGCTTTATATTTGAAGATTTAGCAAAAAGAAAAAAAAGTCTCCGTTTTTGGTTCTAAAATATATATATTTAGTTTGTCTCACCACATTTTATTCTGATTGAATTGATTTTTTTAGAGGAGGCTTGTGCTGTCCAGGCTTTGGTCCCCAGAGTAGCACGCCACACTCACTATTATTTGTTGATTAGATGGATTCACTAAAAAGATCCCTACTTGTCTCCTGGTATGGCCTGAATGTTTGTGCTCCCCCAAAATGCATAAATTGAAATTCTAGTGCCCAGTCTGACGGGGTTAGATGGTGAGACTTTGGGGAAGTGATTAGGCCATGAGGCTGAAGCTCTCATGAATGAAATTATAGTTTGTAAGAGTGATCCCACAGAGCCCCCTGCCCTTCTGCCATGTTAGGGTATAAGGAGAAGTCTGCTCATATCACCGTGCTGTCACCCTGACCTTGGACTTCCAGCCTCCTTAACTATAAGTAATGATTTTCTGCTGTGTATAAGCCATCCAGTCTGTGACGTTTTGTTATAGCAGCCCAAACAGACTGAAACAAGTCCTACAGAACTTGATTTTGTGGCCCCAGGGCCAGATGATAAATTTGTCAAGCTCTCTACTTCTGATGTCATAACCTGGATTCTCTGTGGAGCTGACTCCAAGAGAGATATTTAGTGCTTAGGCAGCAACCTCTTTGGAAGGGAAGTAAGGAACTCAGGCTTGGGTGGAGGGAAAAAAATCAACTGCAAGTAGAACAAAGGCCCAATGGGTTCAGTAATCCTCAGAGAGAGCTATGGAAGTGAAATGGCCCATCAGAATTAGTATGTAGTGGGCTGGAAAGCTCAGCCTTTTTATGCCTATCCCAATCAGTTATTAGATGCAGGCTGTCCCTTGAGTAAGTAAGGAGACTCTGCAGTTGAGGTAATCTCTCAGGGGGTTGACAGCTGACGCCTGTCTCCTGACCAAATCCCCAGAAGCAGGAGCACCAGGTCTTTTTTGAGGGGCATCTAAGTGTTGTTTCTTCCCATTCATCATACAACATGACCTGACTCAAGCCAGAATGGTTTGGTTAGAATCTCGACTGAGTAGGTTCACATTCTCACCTAGATTAAAATGATTTGGGAATGTTAAACAGGTATTTTAGAAGTCATATTATTTTAATATGTTGAACTTAGATATTAATCAATCCTATCAATATTTAAAGTCTCTCCAAGCAGACCCTAAGTATAGAAGGCCAATTTAGCTCACACAGTTTTATTTCACATTCAGTCACTTCCTTCATAGGTTTGGCATATCTGATGGTGGAAAACTGAGAAAATATTACTGGAGTCCGACTAGTATTTCATCATCACACTTGCAACTGCTATTACCTTTATAGCAATAATATCTGCAACACTGCACATATGGTCAAAACACATGCTGAAGAGTTAGCTGATCAAACGCACATCAGAATAATTTTTATTCTCTATATTTTATCTCTTTTTTAAGAAACACAAAGTGCCCTCCAGATTGATTCGAGATCTATTTTGTTGTCTATAAAGACCTAGTTCTTGTTAATGATACTCCATTAATGTTAACGTTTTATAATTCCATGTCTTTGAGATGATTAACTACAGCCCCATGCCATAATAGAAGAAAAAAATTGTTATTTTGAAAAGAAAATATGCACAGTCACCTAATTATTCCACTTTTTCCCTTTTTTTTTCCTTTTTCTTTTTGGGGCCAGACCCACGGCATACAGAGGTTCTCAGGCTAGGGGTCGAATCGAAGCTACAGCCGCGGGTCTATGCCACAGCCACAGCAATGTGGGATCTGAGTCTCGTCTGTGACCTGCACCACAGCTCATGTCAACGCCAGATCCGAAACCCACTGAGCAAGGCCAGGGATTGAACCTGCAACCTCATGGTTCCTAGTCGGATTCGTTAACCGCTGCGCCATGATGGGAACTCCTACTTTTTCCTTTTGACTCTGTTTTTTAATTGACTATATTAGATTCTTATGCATGCACTTCTGTATGGATCATTAAGAATAAGATAAATAATTGAAAGCTTTTCTTTTTTCAGGATTTTTTTTTTTTTGTCTTTTTAAGGCCACACGCATGGTATATGGAAGTTCCCAGGCTAGGGGGTCAAAAAAGAGCTGCAGCTGCGACTTCACCACAGCCACAGCAACAACAGAACCTTAACCCGCTAAGCGGGGTCAGGGATTAAATACATGTCTTCATGGATAAATACGCGTCTTCATGGATACTAGCGGGTTTGTTACAACTGAGCCACAATGGGAACTCCACCTGAAAGGTTTTCTATAGAACGATTTTATTTAAAGGCATACATACGGAATACTTTTTAATTCATTTTTATTCTCTTTTCTTTTATTCTATGCTTTAGGACACTAAGTTAAGTGTTACAATTCCTACATAACACTTATATACACGCTACATGTAATTTCTTTGTTTTCATTTGTTTTCTTACTGAAATATGGCAATAGCGATGAAAGTCATTTGCTGATGTTCTTCATTATCCAAGTGGTTGCTGTAAAACATATGCCCTCACCCTAAACTTACAATATCATCTCTTTCCCTTTTGTTATCAACCCTTTTACTGAGTCTCAGTTTTCTTATCTTCAAAATGGAGTTCAGCTCCAGTTAATTATTTACCTTCTATAATATTGAAATCTATTGTATATAAACTTGTATTTCTTATTTTAACCTTGTAAGTTCTCAATCCCATAACTTCCAGTAAGATTTACTATGGCTCTTGGGATCTGGAGGAGCACAGGCTTATATAATAGGATGATACTGGGTTTGCCACTCACTATCTAAATTACTTTGGACAGGTTAATTAAAACTTTTGTCTCCCTATCTCAGCTTTCTTATCTCTAAAGTGAGAAATAAACCCACTCATTATGAAAATTAATAAGTTAATAGATGTAAAGAGTTTAAGTCAAGTCTTAGTATATCATCAGAACCTAAAAGCTCTGTTTGTATATGGCGCCATATGTATAAAGGCCATACACACATATCAGTCACTCCAGCCAAGAATGCTTCTCTACCAAATTAGAGAAATAACAAGCCATATGGTATGTACAAGAAAACCATATTCTAATTAAAATTATGGTTTTAATAAAAAATTATTCATGAAGGTAAGAATTAGATTTTTTATAGGTCAAATTTATATAAAGCTAAACTGTTTCAAATGATGCAAATAAATTTAGGTTGTTTTTGTTGTCATATATCATTATCTCTCTCTTTTAATATGTTTTTATAAAATTGTGATATTTTCATATGAAAGAGAAATCTGTATTTCTTCATACATAACAATGTACTACAAAATGATTACTAGGAAAAACAAAGACATTTTAAGTTCAATTCCAATATTTAATTGTAACAACTCTATTTCTCTTCAAATTTTAAATAATAACTCAAGAATTTCAGTATCCTGAAGACTTCTAAATAGAACTATGATATTGTCATGAAAATAAAGAGGAGTATAGCCATCTTTTCTACTTATTTTAAGATGTCCTTTGAAGTTTCTCATTTTGTCTTCATTTTCACGGCCATAGTTATCCTCAGGACAGACTGTACCTTACTTAATTATTCTGCCAGTGATGGGTAAAGAAAAGCTTTATTTTTTTCTTCTCCAAAGTTAAATAGTTTAGGTTAAATTTTACAGAAAAAAATATTATAAATAATAAGGAAAGGAAAACCTAATAAAATGTCATTCTTACATACCTAAAATCTATTCATTTATATAATTGAGTTTCTTTTCTTTTATGGTCATGCCCACAGTATGTAGAAGTTCCCAGACCAGGGCTCTGTTCCATGCCACAGAAAGAACCCAAGCTTCAGAAATGACAATCCCAGATCCTTAACTTGCTGAGCCACAAGGGAACCCCTAATTGAAACTTAAGTGATCATTATGGACCCAGACTAACCTAGTCATGAATGATACAGAGCTACTTCTGTTAGGATGGACTAGGATGAAAAAAGAGAGATGAGGATAGCATTAATATTTTAGTTACCTTGTATAATCAAGAAAAGGAAGTTAAGTTTAAGGCCAATATCTCTTTAATACAAAACTAAGTATTTTAAATAGACAAACTCCTCTGAAGTAGAAATAGAAATAGGCCCTTTTTATAAATATGTAAAACATTTATTCTATATTCCATTTATTCTATATTCCTCTACATATACACTGAGTTTCTGCTTCGGCTTAGTGGGTTAAAGACTCAACATTGTCTCTGTGAGGATGTGGGTTTGATCCCTGGCCATGCTCAGTGGGCTAGGGACCCAAGTTGCCATAAGCTGTGGTGCAGGCCACAGTAGCACTCTGATTGGACCCCTGGCCTTGGAATTTCTATATGCCATGGGTACAGCAGAAAAAGGAAAAAAAAAGGATGTCCAGATACAATTTTAAGGCAGTTATCAAACATTTGGTTTATCTAAAATTCGTATAAGACATTTGGTCCATGCAAAAACATCCTTGACGTTTGCAGGACCATTTGGTCCTGTCTAAAATGTCCATGGAGAAATTTTGTCCATGCCAAAGGGCCCTGGATTTTTAGTCCTTTCCAAAACCACGTGGAGTGGCCCAAATATGCTCACAGACATTTTTGGGTAGGACCAAATTTCAAGAACTGCTTGGCTGGAACAAATGTCTAACAGACAAAAAGTCTCATGGACATTCTGGACAGAACCAAATGTCCTACAGGGTCTTGAAGATGACACTCTGGTCCTTGAAATCTCTTCTATTTCAAGTCTCCTCACTAGATTTTTATTGTTAATATCAACCTGCAATTTCATCATGTGCTCCTCCCATTCTAGAACTATATCTTGCTTATGATTGGGTTTCTCACCTGAAGTGTAATTTTAGCCTTCTGTGTGCCATTCATCACACTCTAATATATTCTGTCTTCCAAACTCTTGTAGGTTTATGTACTGTCTCCATGTCTCTCTCGCAGTTAACTGAATTACAACTGTTTGACAATATTGTGTTAGTTTCAGGTGTACAGAAATGTGATGCAATTATACATATTTCAGATTACTTTCCGTTATAGGTTATTACAAGTTATTTATTATAGTTTCCTGTGCTACACAGTAAATCCTTGTTACTTATCTATTTTATGTATAGTAGTTTGTATCTGCTAATATTATATCCTAATTCAACCCTCTATCCTGCCCTTCCTAAAAAAGACAACCTATAGAATGGGAGAAAATATTTACAAATGATTCAACCAACAAGGGGTTACTATCCAGAATTTACAGATCCTAAACTCAATAGCAAAATTACAGAAATGAAAAACTTGATCAAAAAATGGGCAGAGGGAGTTCCCATGATGGCCCAGCAGTAATGATCCCAACTAGTATCCAGTAGGACACAGATTCAATCCCTGGCCTCCCTCAGTGGGTCAGGGATCCAGCATTACCGTAAGCTGTGGTATAGGTTGCAGACTCGGCTCAGATCCTGCATTGCTGTGGTTGTGGTATAGGCCAGCAGCTATAGCTTCTATTCAACCCCTAGCCTGGTAATTTCCATATGTCATAGATGTGGCCCTAAAAAGACATACACACAAAAAAAAATGGGCAGAAGACCTAAATAGACATTTCGCCAAAGAAGACATACAGATAACCAAGAGGCACATGAAAAGATGCTCAACATCTCTAATTATGACAGAAACACAACTCGGAAGCCACAATGAGGTACGACCTCACACTGATTAGGATGGTCATTATCAAAATTACAAACAATAAATGCTGGAAAATATGTAAAGAAATGGGGACCTTCCTATACTTTTGGTGGGAATATAAATCGGTGTAGACACATTCTATGGAGAACAATATGAAGTTTCCTTAAAAAACTAAAAATAGAGCTATGATATGATCCTATAATCCCACTCTTGGGCATATTTCAGAGAAAACTATAATTCAAAAAATACATGCACCCCAATGTTCACTTCAGTGCAACTAACAATAGCCAAGACCTGTAAGTAACCCAAGTGTCCGTCAACAGATGAATGGTTTAAAAAGATTGGATACTACTCAGCCATAAAAAAAGAGTAAACATTGCCATTTGAAGCCAGGTCAAACCTAGAGAGATTATCATACCAAGAGAAGTCAGTAACTCAAAGACAAAGATTATATAATATCACTTATAGGTGGCAAATAAAAAACAATACAAATGAATCTAGATACAAAACAGAAACAGACTCACCGACATAGAAAACAAACTTCTGGTTTCCATTTTTCGTTTTTGATTCACTTCTAAATTCTATTCAGTTTGGATTCAACTTACTTCATTTCAATGAACAGGGCCTTTCAAGTTTTTTAAGAATCTTCATGTTTCTATATCATACGTGACATATCAGTGCCTTTGTATACCCATTAGCTCCACCTCCTTTGGAAACAGTCTTTGCCACACTGTCTTAGAGCAAGCTCATATTTCCACCCCATTTCACTTGTTTCTCTCCCTCAGTCTCATTGGCTTCTTCCCTTCTCAATCGGTCATCTATCCATCTTTCCCCAGGTGAACTAATCTGTGTCTTCTAAGTGCCCACAAGTCTCAAATATAAGATTGTAGATGGTCTGCCCCCAAACTAGATTGTAAGCATCATGAACACAGTGCTGATCTGTTTTGTTCACATTTGTATCTCCAGTGCCTGGTTTTATGCACACAACATATTTTGAGAATTATTAAGAAAAATAATTTTAAAATAATGAAAACCAAAAAATGCCAATATCCTTTACACAGGTGCATCTAAAGTATCCCTCACTCAGAGCTTCTAAATTCTACCCAAACCAAGAGAATTTAGGTAATTCTTAAAACTGCTTTCATCATACATTTGTTTAAATAAATAAAGAGCATACTATGAGGACTGAAGCATATCAAAAGGATTGATTCAAAGTAAAACATGTAAGCTTAACCTAAAAAAAGAAGTATGTATTTAAATATATCATTATAAAACTTTTAGTTGTTTCTGAAAACACTTCTACATGCTTGAATATGAAAAGGTCACAACAGGATTAGAGAACTTTGAGCAAAGAAGTTAAGGAAATCCATCATCGGTCTTACAGCCTGTAATTAGAACATCATTACAAGCCAAATGAGCATAATTTGTCACTTTGAAAATTCTCAGGTTGAGAATCGGGTCATTTCAAATACCAGTTTTTACAGGGCAAACAGGTCAGACAGTCCACCTGTTCTGTATATTTCTCCCAAATAACTTTCAAAGGAGCTGACTCTCTATATAAACTATCATTCATTGTTAAAGGGACCTTTTGACATTTCCCTTCACATGGCCTCCATTTACATGTAGTTTTTTCTTTTAAATCTAGAGAGTTATTCGTAAATGGGTTTTTAGAACACAGTTTGATAGTTTCTAATAAATTTATAAATATGCATAACTTTTGATCTAACATTGTCAGTGTTAGAACCAGTTTACCAGAACTATCATTTATAACAATATTAGCAATGATAAATAATTTTATGGAAATTCAAATGTATTGAGAATTGTTCACTCATTTATTCCTTAAAAGAGCCCCCCATTCAGGTAAGTACTATTATACATATTTTAGAGATAAGTAAACTAAATCACCAAGAGTTAAATAAGTCAACAGAGGATCACAGCTTTGGTAAGTGGTAGAGGTAGAACTGGATCCCAGTCAGTCTCGAGTGAGAGTCTGGTCTCGTCTCTTTAACTCCCTGCTCTAAGCTGTCCCAAGACACACACACACACACACAGAACACACCCTGAATTTAGACAGCAGAAGAAGATCATGAAGCTAAGAATAAAGACTTAATCCTGCTCCCAAATGCATTCTTAGTATCAGTGGTAAATTCTTATATCAATAAACAGAATAATGAAGAAGCAGGATTCAGGTGCTAATCACAAGAGAAAATTAATTTTTCTCCCACAGTCTCATTTCAAATTGCTTGGTGGGGAAATTTCTTCTCTTGTCCCTGGATTAAACGTTGAGGTTTGGAGATAGGTGGGTAGATATGAGAAGTAAACCATGCTTTCATTTGATTGACAGTCCCTGAAGACCGTCCTGTGCTTTCAAGAACTGGGAGATAGTTCAAAATAATTCGTTTGTTCACAGCACTCTTGCAGTTATTTGGAGACCTCTCCTCAGTTTCTGTACATTTTCCAGCTGGTGCCCACTCACTTAATATTGGGGAATCCAACAGTCTTGTTCCAGCTTCTGTCTGGTGAATTTTCATTTCACAGTTGAATAGAGTCTAAATCAATCCTTCTCTTCCCCAGTGTGTATGTCTTCTGCATGGCCCAAATCTGGTTAGTATTAACACATATGCATGTTGGGTATGTGGATATTATTCTTTTGGATAATTCTGGAAATTGAGAATCACTACCTTTAAATAAAAATTTTATTGGAATACAGATGATCTATAGGGTTGTGTCAATTTCTGCTGCACAGTAGAGTGACCCAGTCACACACATATAAACATTCTTTTCCTTATATTATCCTCCATCATGATCCATCCAAAGAGACTGCACAGCAGGACCTCATTGCTTATCCATTCTAAACATAACAGCTTGCATCAAGAATGAATGCATTTTAGCAGCCACTTCCTTTTTTCCATCTCCAAAACAACCAACTTGCCCATCCCTCTGGCTATAGACTAGTCAGGAAGTAGGCAGACACTATTTTACTTGTTCCTCTGACTGTAGGGAGTACATCAAATGGTTCAGTAAAAGGCTGATCAGAGAAGACGATGTCAACCCAACTCCTTGCCTTGGTTCCTAACAGTTTTCTCCAAGGAAATTTATTTCAAAAATACCCTTTCACCACAACATTGAATGATTCATCATTTTCATATCATCCAGTGGGCAAGGATTCAAGAGTAACTGAAAAGTAACTGGGTTTAAAATAATTGTTTTGAAAATGCAAATCCTACTTAACTTTGGTTTATGCCATCCCTAAATCTTAAAGCCTTCAGTCAAATCTAGAAACTTCAACATCTAATACTCAGCCTTGACATCCACATTTTCACAAATTTTAAGTCTTATCTCATATTATAGAAGTTTTATGTTTTGAGTCATTATTAACTTCAAAGACACTTCTTAAGAGATGACCCGATTTTACTCTTATTTTTATCACATATTTAAAACTCCCCTTAAAAATAAATGCTATTCAAATAGTGACTAACTGAGCAAACCTTTAAGAACAGAGTGGTTTTAATACCCTTGATTTGGTTACATAAGACATAGGTCTGACTACTTCCTGAGGGAGTAAAAGCAAACTCCCTAACCTGCCAAACTATAAAATCTCATTTATACAATAATGGAGTGGGGCTAGATAAATAAATGCTCAAGTTGTATTGGTCTTAACACTGTTTAATCTAAAATGCATGTGCAGAATACTTGGGATCCCTGGAGGTTCTATTAAGTTTCTGGGCTAGCTTCTAAGATACCTGCCCCAGTTTAAACAGCCTTCTTTTTCATACTTTGTATACCATGGGACTCTACTTAAAATTGCACCTGACAAAAAGTTCTGCAATTTGAAGGGAGCTTTTTTTTTTTTTTTTAACTATGGCACAAGGGACATTGAATGTATCTAGCTCTTTATATGCTGTTTGTCAAGTGCAGAGAACCATACGCTGTTGGATGGAACCTTTCATTAGTTGCCATGCATCTCTTGTGACCTACATGACCCCATAGGACATGACATCATCAGGTCTGCTCTTTCCTACAATTTACTGGCTTTATTTACTTTTGCCATTGGCAAATTACCTAATGTGGATACTGCTTCACAATGAAAATCCAAGAGCTACTTAGAAATTGTTAAACACTTGTTTTAATCTTAACTTTTACCTGATGAGATTAGTAATAGGGCATCTCTGATTGGAATTAGAGTTTGCTTCTTTAATATAAAAGTTTCCTTTAGAGATAGATACAATGGAATGAGAATACTGAATTGTCTTTTTTTAATAAACTATATAGGCAGTTAAAGGTTTACTCTTATATGAAATATGAAATAACATTTTATATTCTAAAATAAATTTGTTAAAAAAACTTAAATGAGTAAAAATTCTACCTTTGCACTATACTGAATATAAAGAAAATTATCTCCAGACTTTGTTCTGATTTCATACACTACTGAAATTTATAAGATCCACAACTATTTATTGTATATTAACAGCTAGAATAGCCAGTATTTGAAGAGATATTTCCTTAATATTTTGCTTTTTTTTAAATATTGAAAGTTCAGCACTTACTTTCCAGTCCCTTACTTGTGCTTTCTTATGGGGAATTGACTTGTACTATTTCAAACACATGATATGAAAATTTGAAAAGAAAGTAAGAAAAGAGGGAAAGGTACTTAAATCACTTATAACCAAGCTGTGTAAAGTTATAATCACTTCATTTTAACCCTGTAAGACACTCAAAACTAGTTAAGTAAATGAATATATTACATTTTTGCAAAAGTACCTTGTTCTTAAAAACAGTGAAAATTACATGCATCAGATGAGTTTTAAAGTTATGATGAAATGGCCTAGAAATACATTTTTATAACATTTGAGGCCTAGAAGTTCAGAAATACTACCCTTCTGACCTTGCTAACAGAATCTCCCCTGTAGATTTCTAGTCTCGTGATAATCTGAGGTGTTATCTCACTAACATGCTCATTCACAAGAGAGTCAGATTTAATGAATACCCAAGGTACAACAATTAACAAGTTCATATGGTGTAATCCCAAGGAAGGAATAAACTTTAGTAACTAGAACCACTTTTGTCATGACCTTCAGTTTGCTTGGTTTATGTCAGATAATAGGTATATTTGGTTCAAAATAATTTATTTAACTCTTTATTAACATGGCATTGTTTCAAAAAAGGAGAGAAAGGAGAGCATAAATGATGATTTCTCCTTTCAAAGACTTCTATGTCCTATAGGCTACATATTACTGGCAGTGGATGTTTGCAAAATCAGTAGATACAGGATTTCCTTTTTTTTTTTTGTCATATGAGTACAACAGAGGTTGGAAATCTTGTCTCCTCAGGGCAATAAATATTATAAAGATACAGCATGACTACTTAAGTCTAATATTAAAATGCAATTTCCTGGCTCAATGAAATAGAGTTCTCTTTCGATCAATTATGAATACACAGATTTGTAGGTGTATACATTTGTGTAAGTGAAAAAGAGATATCACAATTTTATATCCCTTTCTGAATTTTATTGTTTATCAGTTTTTAAACCAAAAAGAATCAATTTATAGATTTAGGATTAAAATGTCATCTCACTTAGAATTTTGTTCTGGGCAGACATTTTAAAGAAAATTACATTTCTGTCCTTTATTTTTACTTCCTTCACAAAGATACACTAGATCATAAGCCTTATTCATAACCATTACCATGAAGATAATGTTTTATATATGATGGGATGCAAAATGCAGGAAATAATAAGTATAGTATGTATTCAGATATGTCAATATTTTTGTTCAAGAAATAATCCTTTTTTCACATTTTAATCTTACATTAGAAATCAAAGCTTATTCAAAATTCTTACAATCAATGTAATTTCTTTCTTTTTACAACTGTACCTGCAACATATGGAAGTTCCGAGGTTAGGGGTCTAATAAGAGCTGCAGCTGCTGGTTACGCCACAGCCAGAGCAATGTTGGATCTGATCTGCACCTGCGACCTACAGCACAGCTTCTGGCAAGGTGGCATCCTTAAGTCATTGAGGGATGCCAGGGACAGAACCCACATCCTCACAGATACTATTTTAGGTTCTTATCCTGCTAAGCCACAGTGGGAACTCCTTACAAAGTAATTTCTTGAAGTTCATATGTATTGGATTTGTATAGATGAAAGACAGGCTTAAATGAATTATTGTCATAACTGAATAGTTTCTTACATATTAGTAGGGTTAGATATCATGGTCTTATGTGGTTTTTAAGTTATAAATTTGAAATTATTCCTGAGATTATGAAATACTGTGTCATATAATTCAGATTTTTTTAAAATTTTTTTCTTCTATTTTGTTGGATTGGACTAATTTCAAATATAATCTTGAAACATTTAATAGCCATCATGTTCTATAACTTCTGGCCAATCTGGGTACAAATTTCAAGTTAATCAGAGCAGGAAACACATGCAAAAAAATTAGAAGACACAGATACTGGTCATTATTTAAACACTTATTACCCTTGTGACACTTGGAAAGTCACTTATCCTCCCATTTGAGTTTTATTTTATATATATTTATTTGGTCACACCCACAGCATTTGCAAATTCCCTGGGCAAGGATACAAACAGAGCCTGAATCATATACCACTAAACTGCCAGGGAACTCTCTCACTTGGTTTTAATGAACTTCACTTTACGAATGCACTAAAAATAATTCATTTTGCATACTCCTTAAAGTTTCTCTAAAAACAGTACATTTGAGGGCAGTAAAAGAAACTACGAACATATAGAAAACTCTATTTCTTAAACTCATGGAACATGTTACTAGTGTTTCACGTAGCTTTTCTCCCATCCAAGTACTAACCAGGCCCAACCCTGCTTAGCTTTGGAGATTAGAGGAGATTAGGCATATTCAGGGTGGTATGGCCGCAGACTTACATGGCTGTCCTTAAAGAGGGCAGCATTAGTAGACTTTAACAAATACTTAATCAGTGTTCACAAACACTCACAAAAACATACTATACAATAATTAAAGTTTAACAATGCCTAATAACAAGGTTTCCTCATTCCCACAGCTATTAATAGCAAACCATATCCTTCCCACTCCATCATACCTAGTTATTGAACCAGATCTGTTCCAGAATGAAGGGGGTTAATATTAGGGAAGTCATATTCAAATAGGGTGATATAATTTTGTTATAAAAACATGTTACCAGTATATTAAAAACATTAAATAGCTATAAACTTTTCTTAAAATTATTGTAAAAGTTATTCTTAAAGTAGATATCTATTGGAGATAACTTTTAGGAGCAAGAGCTAGAACAAATCTCATCATTTTACATTAAGTATTAAATACAAAATATAAGGCTTTCTTGCAAAGCAGGTAAATGGAAACAGAATGAGTGAAAATAAGATAAGGCAATATGAGAAAGTAAATTGATGGAGTTCAATTGTCTTTTCATCATGATGACTTAAGATAATTACCAAAAAGTCATAAATATTTCAACTAAATTACATGCATCTTAAAAAATGTAAATATTTCAATGATATTCAAATTTTATCTTGAAATTGTCCTTTAACTCAGTCTCACACACATGCATACACAAACACTTTCCTGAGAATATTATGCTCTGAAATCCTGAAAACACATTGGGAAAAATTATAATACAAGAACTATTTTATATTTGAGACAATAGGAATAGTTGAATTTCCAGGAATGATCTTAAAACCAGAAGTTTCTAATCATAATATTATTTATGTGCATAATTACCATGTTTAAGAATCTCTTCAATTGTCATTTTTTTTGAAAAGATTACATTTAAATGGCACTATGCCTTTATAAGGCTGTCACATGTTTCTTTATAAAAACAATATATTTTGCTAGGATTAGCTATTTCTGGGTAATTCTCTAGACAAGATATATAAATAACAAATAGGCAGTTCTGTGATGCATGAAAAGCAAGTAATAACTCTACTACTTGAATTAATTAGCATGATTTATCCTTTTAAAGGACAGTGATAATAAGACTGCATTTAAAAATCAGGAACACATTTATTTTTCTCATACTAAGAGTTTTAAAATTGTAATACTCTTAATTCCCATTTACTCCTTTTTATAATTTATTGATTATGTAACATACAAATAACCTGAATTAGTTACTAAGATACTGAGATTGAAATAAAAATAAGCACTATATTTTCTCAAAGAAAACTTATTTTCAATAATTCTTAACCAGTTCCAAAAAGTCAGTATTCCTATTTACCAACCATACACATACGCGTGCACACACACACACACAAAGATACAGAAGCTACAAAGTTTAATGAACCTATTAGAAGGTAATGACAGAATAACTGTAGATCTATAATAAATCTTAGTCTCCTGCAGGTATACCTAAATGGCTAAAACTCCCATTGATCATTAGAGTATTAGTTCAAATATTACAAATCTAAAAATAAGGGAGTAGCTGCTTTTTAACTTCTAAAAATATTGATGTTTTAAAACATATAGAAATATTTTTTGCCTTTGTGTTAATTACAAATTCCACCTTTTTGTGTGTAATTCAATTATTTTTAAGAAAATATAAAAAGGGAAAATAAGAAAAAAGTTATCCATTATGTACTTTTATGTATTCATTATGGTATTTTTAGAGTTGCAGCGTGGTTCTGGCAGAATTTTGGATTTTTTAACATTTAATTACTGTATAGTAGGAATAGATAAAAACCCATGCATTGTAAATCTATGTCTTTACTAATTTCTATAAATGAAAATAAGTAGTCTAGGTCAAGAAAGACAATGATATCTGTGCCCCAAGAAGATCTCTTGTATTGTCTTGTAGTTGCTACCACTGCAAACTGCCAAGACCACCATGATCCTGTCTTCTAAAATAATATATTAGTTTTGGTTGTATTTTCACTGTTTATTAATGTAATTGTGTATTATGTACTTTTTATTTTGTCTCATTCCTTTTCCTCAGTAGGATATGGGGAAAATTCACCCATATTATGCTTGTGACCTTAGATCTTTATATTTCATTGCTATAATTACTGTGTGAATATACCACAATGCTTTTTTCCATTTAACACTAATTGGTAGAAAGCATAGTTTCCAGCTTGGTGCTAACTGGAATAGTGTTGCTATGAACATATCATTTTCATTTTTATTGCCAATATTTATATAAGAATAGAAAAACTGGATAATTGTACAACACAAGTAAAGCCTTGAAACATAAGGCCAAACAATTTTCTGAAGTGTCTGTATGGAAAACTTTTAAGAAGAAAATAAAATGATAAATGTTGACAATCACATTCCCATGAAGAGTTAGCGAATATAAAGGAAAACGTGATTTTCTATAAGTAAAGTAGAAAAAATTCTGGAAGGAAGAAAGCAATTTTAAGAATCAAAAAGATATGCTTGAAATTTAACATAAGGAGCAAATTGGTTAAGGATGGTGGTTGCTAAGTGAATATTAGGCAGGCATTCTTATTGACTTATATGCATAAACCTAAAACCAAAGCAGTGAAGGTGCATATTGGTATAAATAAGTGTTTAAGGATTAGGCTTCAAAAATGTAGAAGATCAAGCTGTCATTTTAACTTGCTCCATGGTATCACATTTCTGGAAAATGCATGATTTTTTTTGCCTATGCATATTATTCTCCTCCTACTGAGAATATGGTGTCATTGGTCCACGTGACTACATTAGTACTGACTCCTTTATCACCTCCGAGAAATGAATCTGTAAGTGTAGTCTATTTAGCTATCCCTCTCGCTCCAAATCATAAGCTCCTTTTGTAAAAATAGGCTAAAAAAGACTACAATGACAATATTTGGTGAGGTTTTCCAAAGAATACATTTTATTTGCTCTTCCTATAAACAACCCAGGCTTTTCAATATTATTTCATTTTATTAGAAGTACTTTGGGGAAAAGGAAAAATTTTTTTAAGTATCAACACTCTAGGCATTTCTAGAACAAAAATTTGGCAAAATATCGGGACGTGACAGGGATTGCCCAATGATAGTAAAAACCTTCCAGAGCACTGAAAAGAAAATACTGAAGCACTTTCCTTATAATATTTTCATGGTTATGTATATACTGGATAGTGAATATTTTTCTCCTTTCTCATATTTTAATATCTTAGCTAATTAATACTGTGGTGAATTCCTATTATGATTATAAACTTTAAATTTAATGATTAACATTCAATTTTATGTCTAATAAATTTTTGCATCATTAAAATGAAAATGTGACAGTCTTTAATGCTCCCTTGTATTTCTGTGGTGTCAGTTGTAATTACTCCCTTTTCATTTCTGATTTTATTATTTGAGCCCTATTTTTTTCCTGAGGAGTTAGTAAATCTATGACAAAAGAGACAAGAATATGCAATGTAGAAAAGATAGTATCTTCAGTAAGTGGTACTGGGAAAACTTGCCAGCTACATGTAAAATAATGAAACTAGAACATTCTTTAATACCATACAAGAATAAACTCAAAAGGGATTAAAGATATAAACGGAAGTCCAGATACTATAAAACTCTTAGAGAAAAACATAAGCAGAACACTGACATATATTGCAACAATATCTTCGTTGATCTACCTCCTAGAGGAATGAAAATACAAACAAAAATAAGCAAATAGTACCTAACTAAACTGAAAACTTTTGCATAGCAAAAGAAACCATAAACAAAACAAAAAGGCAGTCCACAGAATGGAACACAATCTTTGCAAACAAAGTGACCAACAAGGGATTAATCTTCAAAGTATGCAAATATCTTATGCAGCTGTATCTTAAAAAACAAACAATCCAATAAAAAATGCTCACAAGATCAATTTGATATTTCTCCAAAGAAGACAGACAGATGTCCCAAATACACATGAAAAAATGCTCGATATCACTAATTTTTAGAGAAATGCAAATCAAAACTACAATGAGGTACCATCTCACACCAGTCAGAATGCCCATCATGAAAATGCCTACAAACAATACATATTGGAGAGGGTGTGGAAAAAATGGAACCTCCTATACTGTTGGTGGGAATATAAATTGGTGCAACCACTATGGAAATGTGGTTCCTCAATACGGAAAAAGAGGTCCCTTAAGAAACTAAATATAGAACTATTATATGATCCAGAAACCCCACTTCTGGACATATATCTACCAAAAAAAAAGCATAATTTGAAAAGATATATGCGCCCAGTGTTTGTTGCAGCACTGTTTACAACAGCCAAGGTACAAAAGACACCTAATTGTCCACTGCAGCACTATTTACAATAGCCAAGACACAGAAGCCATCTAAATGTTCATCCACAGAGAAATGGATAAAGAAGATCTGGTACATACACAGAATGGAATATTACTCAGTCATAAATTAAAAAGAGAAGAATGAAATAATATCATTTGCAGCAACATGAATGAACCTCAAGATTGTCATACTAAGCGAAGTAATTTGGACAGGAAAAAACAAATATAATATGATATCACCTATTTGTGGAATCTAAAAATTGATACAAAAGACCTTCTTTACCAAACAGAAACAAACTCGAAGTTTTTGAAATCAAATGTATGGTTACGAAAGGGAAACTGTGGGACGGAAGGATACATTAGTAGGTTGGGATTAACATATATAACTACTCTACGTATACAAAATAGCTAAGTAACAAGGACCTACTGTAGAGCACAAGGAAATCTACTCGATATTCCGTAATAAGCTGTATGGGAAAATAACTTGAAATATATGGATATATATTTTTTGGATGTATATAACTGAGTCACTTTGCTCTATACCTGAAACACAACATTGTAAATCTAAAAAAAAATAAATAAAAATAAATGAAAATGTGAGATTATATAGTTCACAAGATTTATTTTGGTTTTTACTTTTTTGTTACTTTTCCAATTTAGTCTCATTATGATAAACTGGACTTTAATACCCAAAACTTTTTGGTCAGTAAAGTGTTAGATACAATAGATTAAGACTATGACATGGAGTTCCTGCTGTGGCTCACTGGTTAATGAATCCGACTAGGAACCATGAGGTTGTGGGTTCGATCCCTGGCCTTGCTCAGTGGGTTAAGGATCCGGCATTGCCGTGAGCTGTGGTGTAGGTTGCAGACGCGGCTCAGATCCCACGTTGCTGTGCCTGTGATGGAGGCTGGCGGCTACAGCTCCTGTTAGACCCCTAGCCTGGGAAACTCCATATGCCTCGGGTGTGGCTCTAGATAAAGGCAAAAAGACAAAAAAAAAAAAAAAGACTATTGACCTAGAGCAAGGACTCTCAGCTCATCTATATTTTATCCATATAAAATTCTCAAAAGAGAATCCTCCAGATTCCACACTTTGAAGTTTTTCATTTTGCTTAGATGTCACATCCGTTTAGTGTCTTCCCTTGCAAAATCTTTCCATTACCAAGCTGGGAATATTAAGGTGAAAAGATAAGGTCTCTAATCTAACCATGTTTCCTGGATTTCTTTCTTACCTAAGCTCCTTTAGTGGGCTGTTCCAATGTGTGTTCATCTCATGGCATCTTCTACTTACCCTTCCCATAAAAGTTACTGCATGGTAAGGAGAGATGTTTGTTTTTCTTTCTAATAAACAATGACCACAGTAGCTCTGTTATTCACAGTAATGTGGGAGGCAGCACAGCACAGTGATTAAGAGACTGCCTTCTGAAGACAAGCCATAAGAACCCTCATCCTGGCTTCATAATTTATCAGTTACATGACCCTGGCAAATTATTTAACCTTGATGTCCCTGCAGCTGGATATTATTAATTAGTGCTTGTCTCATAAGACTGGAGTACTGGCAGCATAAAATAATTTATATGAAGTAACAGCACTGTGCCTAAGATATAGTAACTTCTTAAGAACTGCTATCTAATATTCCTATTGTTAGCACAAAGTCTATCATGGAATATATGCACAGTTGATGATTGATGGATGAATGATCATATATATTGCACTATTTAATGTAAATATCATAAAAGTACATTTTAAAATTTGATTTTAAAGATGATTTTAAAAATCATCTACTTTATCTGGACTATTTCCTTTATTTCACAGAAGAGCAAATGTTCTATAAAACACTTTGAGCAAGTGACTAAAGTGATTTGGACAAGGCATACTTACATCTTAATAGGAATAATACTGCCCCAGCCTGTCAAGTTGTCAAGTGCCAATCTCTATCAAAATCATAAGTATGTTTTTACAAAGATATTGGCTTTCCAGTACATTAGGAGTATGATAGCAATTGTGTGTGAAGCAATATTCTAAATTGAATAGCTAAAATCAAATTGGATTGGTGAAGATCTCTAATATAAATTTTATCAAAGCCAATTCAACACGAGCAAAGTGCTAATGAATATTTTAAAACAGACACACAGCACAATTTATAGATGTTATACAGGATCATGAAACACATCAATGACTGATATAATGGGGAGGAATATCCAAGTTGAAGCTACTGTCTCTACAATGCAAGACCAGAGTAAAACTATTGGGATTTATGTCATCTGAAAATATGTGTTCTGGGCTTACTATGAAAGTAATTATCACACTAAATATTAATCAAATGTTAAAATGTTTTTATATCATTCAAAGACTTCATGTTAAAGACGTTTCTTATTTATTGAGATGTGTCAAAGTGCAAACTAATATAAATTTCCTATTGTTGTTGGGAACCTCAACATGTCATAAATTTACTAAATAATCCTCTAAAAGAACCAACATGGGAAGGTATATATCAATGCAAGTTAAGATGTATTTGTTAAATATTCATTAATATTAAAGCTGAGTTGTCATTTTCTCAGTAACGCTTTCATTCACTCAAAAAGATTTCTACATGATACTACATATCAGTAGCTATTCTAGGTGCTGGGGATACAGTTACAAACATTAATAGAATTAAGAAAATTTCCTATTGTCACAGTGATTACATCTACTAGGGTATAGAGACAGCAGGCTAATAAATTAATATATAATTTGTTTTATGACTATAAATATGATGTAAAAAATTATGGAAGGACATAAGGCATATTGAAAGCCTGAGCAGGTTGTCAGAGAAGGTAACATTTCATTAGAGATTTGAGGGAGGGATGAAGAAGTCAAGCTATGACAATTTCTAGAGAAAAACATTCCAGTAGAAATCTTAGTGCAAAGGCCCTAATATAGGAGCAGATTTAACTGACGGGTAGTTGTCCTAAAAGGGTGTGTGGTCGTCACAGTCACCATAACATTCATAAAATGTATTTTAAAAATTATTTTATTTGTAATAATGACATTTGCAGCAACATGGATGCAACTAGAGATTCTCATACTAAGTGAAGTAAGTTAGAAAGAGAAAGACAAATACCACATGATATCACTTATATGTGGAATCTAATTAATATGTGCACAACTGGGCCTTTCTACAGGATAGAAACAGACTCACAGATACGGAGAACAGACTTGTGGTTGCCAAGAAGGAGAGACAATTAGAGGGATGTACTGGGAGTTTGAGGTTGGTAGATGCAAACTATTACATTTAAAATGGATAAGCAGTGAGGTCCTGCTGTACAGAACAGTCACTTGGGAAAGAACATGATGGAAGACCGTATGAGAAAAGTAATGCATATATCCAGGTATGTATGTATGTATGGCTAGATCATTATGCTGTGCAGCAGAAATTAACACAACACTGTAAGTCAATTATAGTGAGAAATTATTTGTACTCATTGTAATGCACAAAGCAATACAGCTTAATAAGGTTTAGATGAGTATGAATATAACATTAGTTATTATAAATTATATATTTCTATATCAACATTGCTTATTCCATTTCTCCTACTAAAAATATCTTGTAAGATGGGAATGGAGTGGGTTTTTATTTGCATAAAATGCTGAAACTCTATGCTATAAGTGGTAATTCTGTAGAGGGATATGTTCAGCTACTAGCCATTTACCAAAGAAACTGTATAGCGTGTCCCATAAAAAAATATGAAATTAGAAATAAGATCAGAAGTATTTTCCTTCTATCAGCACATTCGCTTTTTCATTGAAATTCAATGCTAGGGAATATCTAAGAAAAGCATGCAAAAGTGAGTTTGCATCTTCATAAAACATAACTCAATCTTTTGTTCTAATATGGTAGTATATAGTTATATCAGTGAGTCGGGTTTGAGATTACAGCTTGCTTTCAATAAAAATGAAGCTGAAGTATCCATAAACAGGGGAGGACGTGTAAAATAAAAATGTTACTTTCACATATTTGACATGATTGCAGAAGATGGCAACATTTTTTTAAACCACACTTCTAAATATACCCACCACACAATTCTAAGAAGGATAACATTAATAGCATCAGAACAAGAAAGTGTTCCTGAATTATCCACAGCTTTGCTAATGTTTGAGACCTGAGTCACATATGAATTTCTCTAAGTGACATTCTTCCTGTTTCCTAGGATAATGGCTTCCTTCTTTGTGCTGCTGTTTGTGACACTATTTTGGAGTGTTTTATCACAAGCTACAAAAACATGTTAACCTTTTGTAAGACAAGAGGAGAAAATGAGTAAATCAATGAGCAAAAATGAATCTTTAAATACTCAAAACATGCAAGATTTTCAACATAGCAAGTAACAAAATTTGTTCAATAAATATTGTATTACTTTATTCATAGTCAATGGGAGGCAAATCTTTTACTACGATTTCACCTCATGAACTCTTTCAAAATTTAAATGTGTCAAGAGTGACACTGTGCAACTTTGAGGTCTGAGTATTAAGAAGTACACAGCTTTCGTTATTACCTATAGGATTACTCATTATTAGAACCCAGCCATCATACTGAGAGGAAGCTCAAGAAGTGATGAGGGAAAGCCAACATGGAGGACAAATTAAGTCCCTGCTCAAAGTCCTAGCTGGTCTCTCCGCTGTGGTACAACAGCCAGGCATTTAAGTGAGGCATTTTGGACCTTGTAGGTATCCCCACACCCATTTTGACAATGAAAGAGAAGACCTGCCAATCAACAAAAAGACTTACAGGAATAATAATTTGTTTTTCTTACTAGTTATGAAGTTTTTGCCTTATTTTAATACATGAATAGATAGCCGAAACAACGGATGAATGGTTTCCTCTCTGGTCAGTAACATGCTGCTTTCTGGGGATAGGTCTGACATCAAGTTTATACTGGAGTTTAGTCCATAATGTCCTACATCTGCAAAGCCAAACTGGGTATAAAGCAATTACAGATGCTTCGTGAAAATGGCATGTATAATAACCAGAGTTACTTACTTCTAAAGTGAAGTAAATACACATTCTGGTTTTAATAATATAGTCAAGATACAACATAATAAGCTGAAACCGTAAGGATGGCTCTTTGACAAATGTCACACATAAAAGAAGACAACAGCTGTTGGGATTAATTATAATTCACACCCATAACATGTTGGAAGAATGTCATTTCTGAATTCAGTAAAATTTCTCATTAGTACTTTCTTGCTAAAAAAAAAAATCTTAAGGCAAAGGTATTCATGAAACGAGGAAAAGAGGAATTTACATATAACATTCAATCTGCTTCAGGTATACATGATTTCGCACTGTTTTCAAATAACGATCTAAGAAATATATTGAGTAAACTATCAGAAAACATTAACTTAATAGTTCAATCAGCAACTTTAGTTAGCATACTTTGCAAGAAGCCATGTACTAACATCAAGTTAAAGCTGTTAATGATTTCTTCTATTTAAGACACAAAAGCTCTTCAGTTTACTGAAGGAAAAGACATTTCAAACCATACTTTCATGAAAAGATTACATAAGAATTCAGAGGCAGCCTTGAGAAGCACTCCTCAAGTCGTAAGTAAGCCACTCAAGATTGAACAATGTTCAAATACTGTGGTGCCTCACCTCTGAGTCTGCTCTCACCAATTCCAAGACTGCTAGTACATATTTATGATGTACATACTACCTTGGTGACAAATTCTCATCCTGCTCTATGCAAATATCTGATTTGAATCCTCAGTCAAAATGTCTATTCTCCTTAGGCCTGTGCTCTAAGCATAAGAGGGCTTTATCTTAGGTAATGACAACAGCTAAACCTTTATAAAGAAAGTTTAAAATATTACAAATACATTATTTGAAACAATGTAATTATAATATTATTCTTTTTAAGTGAAATAATTACATAAAACCAGATTAAGACTTTAAGCAATTACATAAAACCAGATTAAGACTTTAAGCAATTACATGATATACTGCAGGTGAAGGTAAATTATAAATCATAGCACACTTTAAAAATACACACTTAGAAATTCTAGAGTATGAGGTCAGCAAACATGTCTCATCCATCTTTTTAAGCCCCAGTGACTGTCTTAAACTATGCACGCTCTATATAATATCATGTGTTAAAGTTCTGTCATAGACAATGTCTCTCTGACAAGAAAATCAGAAAATTAAAGGTTTGCTAAATTTGTTAAACTTATATGAGTTGAAATTGTATAGGAAATAATGGAAGAAACATAAATTAACTTATTAACTTAACAGTGTTTACTATATTTGATTCTTGCCATAAACTGAACTAGGCCCCTGCATCCCCTCTCTCCACATTCCTGGCTTTCACTTTTTCAAAAAAACAAAAAAAAAACTCAGGGCCACTAACCAAATTCAGAGTTATAACTGTTCCACCAGAAATTAATTAAAATAGAGGTGGAATAATTCACCCAGAATAATCCCTTGCCTTGGCAAGGAAAACATTATGTGAATCATTTCATTATTATTTATGTGAATTATGTGAATCATTATCATAAGAAGGTAGCAATAATATGAACTTTATTATGTAATTTATTTGCTAATACCCTTATGTTCCATTTGATAAAATGAAAATACTGATTTTTAACTTAAACTATTAAGTTCACAACAATGACATTAAAATTGTTAGAGTTCAATTTCTAATCTATCAAAATGAAACATAAACACATAAAACATGCTTTCTCCAAATATATGCTAGGTATTATCAAGCAAAATTTCTCTTTTTAAATTATGAACTTACCTATCAGTAATATTATCCCATGACAAAAGCAGTGATGATCAATATGACAAGGAAGATGCAGTATAATTCATTTCATTGAGGGGAAAATGTCCCGTTCATTGTTGAAAGGAAGGAAATAAGGAAGGAAGGGAGGGAGAAGGGAAAGTAGGAAGGAAAAGAGGGAGGAAGAAAAGAAGGGTGGGTAGGCAAGAGAGAGAAAAAAACAGACAGAGAAAGGGATAAAGAGAGAGAAAGAGAAGAAAAAAGAATACATGTTAATATGCTATATTAATATATGTTCTGCTAGTATATGTCATACAAAGTACGTTCTTCATAAAAAAGTAATATACAGTTTCCTTTCATTTTACTGGCTTTACATAAGTATTTAATATATATGGTAGATAACTGCTGTAAAAAACTCCATAATTCACTTACTATCATTATTATTTATTGCTCATGTGGAATGATAATAAGCATTTTAAGGCATTTAATAACCCTAATTAATCAATATTTTTAAAACCGTCTATGATAATCCAATGAAGGATATAACAGTAAATTTCTAAATATCCTAAAAAGTTATTCCTAACTACCATGAATAAATACAGGTTTTGAAGCAGAGATATATGATGGATGAAACCTTTAAGCAAACATATAACTGATATTTAGAAAGTAGCTACAGGCATACAAAGGAAAAATATATAGGGCTTAATGCTTAATAAAACTTAAGAATTAAAAAAGGAAAAAAAAGAAAGCTTCAGAGATAATTTTCATCATAAGTCCTACAATATGCAACCAATCCATCTCTATCTCTCTGTCTGTCTCTCTCTCTCTTAACGCAGTCAGCATTGTCTTACCAGAATACATTACAGTTGGGCCAATAACTAGAAATATGATAAGTAAATGGGCACTGACAGAACACAGATTAGATATTCTATTTAGATGTAATTTTGGTTGTAATAGATGATGATGTTGGGAAAATTTTAATTTCTAAGATTTGTATGGCTTCTTTGTTGATTTTTTTTATTATTCCATTAACAAACAGCTCTGGAATCTTGAGCCGTAAATATCTAGTACAGTAATTATCTAGTACAGATAAATGTTGATTAGGTTAAGAAAAACACATCATGCTATTCTGCCTTTTTCTGCAAAAAACATGGTTTACTATAATTTCATAATTTTATGAAACTAAAAGATAAATTGTATAATATTTTCGTTTAGCAAGGAAATTATCACAAAGTTCATACAGACTTTATATGTAAAATTTCAAGCATTCTTCATGCAAGTAAAATTCTGAAAAATGGCATTTAAAATATGTTTCAATTTTAAAAACATTTTGCACACTGTCTTATTATTTTCCTCTTCTAAACATGTTTGCTTATATTTTGGCCATTTTAAAATTTTATATTGTTTAACAAAAGACAACAGGCCACAAACTGAGTTGCTTATGCTATCCCTTATGTCACCAAAGACTTTAACTTAGCTGCAATTTTGACTCTCCCAGAAATGGAATTTTAAACCAGGAATTACCTTATCAACAATAGTTAGGTTACTGGCCTTATAGATTCCCTCCATCGCCTAAAGTAACCTTGTAATAACCAACTTATTTTTTTTGCTTAGTATAATTTCCAGATTCTGTTCTTTTCTGTCTACAGAAGTCTCTTTACTTTGTACAGCCCCTCAGAGCTTTGAGCTCCTTTCTTTCTGCTAGATTGGATGTTGCCCAATTCAAATGGAGTTTTGCTCAAATAAATCCTTAAAATTGTTAATATATTTCAGTTTAGCTTTTAACACTATATTACCATTACCAAAATGTATCAAGTATCCATTTATATTTTCATAGAAAAAGTCCAGATTTGATGTTTCCAGAGACCATATTGATATTCCTCACAAATTTATTAGAAAATCAGATTAGCAAAATGGATGTGAAAGACAGATGGTTAATAATGAAGTTCAGTTATGGTTATCCATCATCATTAGAAGGATGTTACAACTACAGATATATGTTTGAAATGACACTCTCATTCCTCAATATTTATCATTACAGAACTTTCTCTGAATTATTCTGATGATAACTTTTAGTCAAATAAACTGGAAATGGCACTGGAGTTATCAATACAGACTTATAATAAAGTATGACTAATCTGATCTAAGAGCTCTAGTCAAATGATTCAGAAAAAGGGAATAGAGTAATACAAACTGCCCAGTTCTTCAAAATCAAATAACTTACAGATGTTATCTCTTAAGTGAGAAAACTGGGCTTTACTAAATGTTTTCACAGTTACCTTAATGCTCTCTTTTTCAGAATGTCATGTACTGCATAAACATGTTTCATGCTACTGAAATTTAAGGGGAAAGTTTAAGTTTTAGATATTTCTGTTTTAAGCCAAACTTTCTATAAGAAATTAGTCTTCTAGGAGATAAGGGATAAAAACAAAAAAAGTTAAATAATTAAAATGCATTACTGTGACTATCAGGTGGAAACATTAGACTATTCCATTCTAGGAATCAATCAAAAAATAATTGGGATGCCTGTTACAACACCACAGTATTTTACAAACCCCTTCTTTCCAAGCACTTTCCTTCTCTGAGCAAACACTCTGTTACTATTCCTAACTAGAGTGCTGATGTAAGTGGATCCTTTGCCCCTTTCCTGTTTGCCTATTCTGGTCCCCTCAAACCTTAATTATAAAAAATGAGACCATTTGGTAGCATTTAACCTAACTCCTGACTTATGCTCTACTAGATGTACAAAACATCTTACCTAACCTGTGGATTCTTTTCTTGCATAAAAAGAAGAAAGAACGAAGAATTTAGTTAAAGCATGACTCTCTACCCCGAGCAGCCTCCTTTATTAATCCTGCAGGCAGACCACACAGGCAAGATAACATCTGAAGGAAGATCATGAGGAGTGAGCCAGCCTGCAAGCAATGGAAGATGACATAGAACCTAACTTCCTGCCCCAAAGTTTAACTAGATTACTTCCCAGTTTTCCCTTTAAAAATTCTCATGGCTGAGCGGAATCTTTGGAGTTGGTTTTGGAACATGAGTCCACCTTCTCTCCGGCTTGCCAGGCTTTTGATTAAAGCAGCTTTCCTTTCTACCAACACCTGTCTCTTGAGTATTGGCTTTTGGGTAGTAAGCAGCCAAACCTGAGTTCATTATCACTGACTTATACTTTATTTTCATCTTCTGTTAGTTCCAACAACTAAGCCATTAACAGGTCCTTCATGTGCTCATTGCTACTCCCAAAGCAAACTTTAAATTTCTCTATTTTTTGCCATCTTTATTACTACCACTCTGGGTTTTCAGGACTGCCATCACCTCCCCCTAACCCACACTTGCATGACTACATTTGCATCTGAAATTGTCTCCTAGTTTATATTCTTTCCTCTCCTATTTATTCACCCTATGTTACTCAAAGACATTTGTAAATATAAACCAAACATTATTTTTCTGCTTTAAGCCATCCAATGGCTTTTGAAATGGGGTAAAAATTGTCTGATGTTAGTAGATGCAAACTATTACATTTAGAAAGTATAAACACGGTCCTAATGCATGGCACAGGGAACTATATCTAATCTCCTGGGATAAACTATGATGGAAAAGTATATTTTAAAAGAATGTGTATATATATATATATGTAAAACTGAGTCACTTTGCTGTACAGAAGAAACTGGCACAACATTGTAAAGCAAGTACAGAAAAGGCAAGGCAAGGCAAGGCCAGAAAAAAGAAGAAAATGAAAGGAAAAGAAAAGGAGAAAGAAAGGGAAAGAAAATAAACATCCCAGTTCCATTACATCTTGCAAGTACCTATTTTAATTTTTCTATAAAACGTTTCACTACATTGTAGAAATAAATTTCCTTTACATCCCACATTGCATTTTCTTGATTTAGCACATTGTTATGAATAGAACTACTTGTGGAAGTTCTCAGGCTAGGGGTCTAATCTGAACTGTAGGTGACAGCCTACACACAGCCACAGCAAAGCCAGATCTTAACCCAATGAGCAAGGCCAGTCAGGTTTGGTACCACTGAGCCATGACGGGAACTCCTTCCTGGTATTTCTTGTATCAAGTTTTGGTATGACAAATTTAGGTCACTCAAATTTTAGGCCTCAGTGAAAAGTCAGCCCCCTCAGCTAGCCTTTCCCTGGCTGCTCTATTTAAAGATAGCCTTCTTTTCTCTAGCCTTACTGCTTTATTTATTTCATAATGTCTTTCTCCACATAATTATTTTATTGATATATTTTGTTTATTATCTTTCTCCTAGCTAAACTGTTCTCTCCCTAAATTCAGCATTCTATTTTTCACTGCCAGGAATCATACAGAATCCTTTACATCCAGGAGGCACTCAATAAATACTTAAATAAATTAAATCAAAAATGAAATCCATGCTTGTTGCCTTCCAGAAATACAGTTTTGTAGGAAGTTCATTACCCCTCAGACAGTACTGACCATGTCACAGAAATGATGACCATTCTTTCCTGCCCCTAGATGTCTCCAATGTAGGGTTGCCAGGTTAAATATAGAACATTCAGATAAATTTGACTTCTAGATTAAAACCAATTTTTTAAAGTATAACAATGTCAAAAATATTGCACGGGAGATACCTATAGTATAAGAGTTTTCATTGTTTATCTGAAAATCAAATTCATTTAATCATTAAATATACTAATTTGCTGTATCTAGCAATCTAATGACAGAACAGACTGTATACAAGGGGTGGGTGGCTGGCTCTTTAAGGAAAAGCTTTCTTGTATTCTCTAATTTTCAAAATTGTTATGTCAACCCTAGGTGTGGTGACTTTTAAAGCCTAAAGATATGATATTTATCAGCCACAAGTATCCTTATGATCTAGGCTTGTTAAAGAATATAACAGTTAACAGACAAAAGAATGAAGTAATGCCATTTGCAGCAAACTGGATGGACCTAGAGAGTATCCTACTAAGTGAAATATGTCAGAGAACAAATATCATATGTTGTAACTGCTATGCGGAATGTAATAAAATAATACAAAGGAACCTATTTAAAAAGCAGTTACAGGAGTTCCCATCGTGGCTCAGTGGTTAATGAATCCGACTAGGAACCATGAGGTTGTGGGTTTGATCCCTGGCCTTGCTCAGTGGGTTAACGATCCGGCGTTGCCGTGAGCTGTGGTATAGGTCACAGATGTGGCTCAGATGCTGCATTGCTGTGGCTGCGGCGTAGGCCAGTGGCCACAGCTTCGATTAGACCCCTAGCCTGGGAACCTCCACATGCCACAGGTGTGGCCCTAAAATGACAAAAGGCAAAAAAAAAGAAAAAGCAGTTACAAACACAGATTTCAAAACCAAACTTATGTTATCACAGGTGAAACCATCAGAGGGAAGGAAACATTGGCAGAGTAGGAATAACATCTATACACTACTGTATAAAATAGATGATTGTAAGACCTGAATAGACATTTCTCCAAAGAAGATATACAGATGTCCAACAAGCACATGAAAAAAATGCTCAACATCACTGATTATTAGAAAAATGCAAATCAAAACTACTATGAGATACCACCTCACACCAGTCAGAATGGCCATCATTAATAAGTCCAAAAACAACAAATGCTGGAGGGGGTGCGGAGAAAAGGGAACCTGCCTACACTGTTGGTAGGAATGTAAAGTGGTACAATCACTATAGAAAACAGTATGGAGGTACCTTAGAAAACTATACACAGAACTACCACATGAACCACATATGGGACATATGTTTGGATAAAACTTTCCTTGTAAAAGACACATGCACCCGCAAATTCATTGCAGCACTATTTACAATAGCCAAGACATTGAAACAACCTAAATGTTCATCAACAGATGACTGGATTAAGAAGATGTGGTATACATGCATGGTGGAATACTACTCAACCATGAAAAAGAACAAAATAATGCCATTTGCAGCAACATGGATGGAACTAGAGATTCTCATACTAAATGAAGTAAGTCAGAAAGAAAAGACAAATACCACATGATATATCTGGAATCTAATATATGGCACAAATGAACCTTTCCATAGAAAAGAAATTCATGGGCTTGGAGAACAGACTTGTGGATACCAAGACGGGGGAGAAGGGAGCAGATGGACTGGGAATTTGGGGTAATAGATGCAAACTACTGCCTTTGGAATGAATGGCTAAGCATTGAGATCCTGCTGTATACCACTGGAAATTATATCTAGTCACTTATGATGGAGCATGATAATGTGAGAAAAAAGAATGTATAAATGTATACGTGTCTGGGTCATCTTACTGTACAGTAGAAAATTGACAGAACACTGTAAACAAGCTATAATGGAAAAAATAAAAATCATTATAATAAATAGATGATTATGAGAACATACTGTTATAGCACAGGAAAATCTACTCAATAGTTTGTAATAACCTATATGGGGAAAAAAGAATAGATATATTTATACGTATGAATGATTCTTTTTGCTATACATCTGAAACAAAACGACACTGTAATTCAACTATACTTAAATAAGATTAAAAACAATTTTCACCAAAAGTTTGATTGATAAAAATGAAATTTATGAAAGATAGTTTGAAAGGTATCTGTGATATTTATTTCTTCTAATCACTATTCCAAGGATGCAGAAAAAAAAGGATTTAATATACTAAGAAGGATATTAATGTATTTGTGTCAAATGGCCTTAGCTTCTTACACAAGTTTCATGGCATTGTCTTTGGTCATATATTCCTCTAAGGAAACCTGAAGAAACAAACCAAACCAATTTAGCATGTTTCATAGTAATATTCTTCAGGTCATCCTCTAGTGAATCTCTCAATATTCACTAAATAAAGATCTACAGAACACATTATTTCTGACCTCACTGCTATGACACACATCTAACTGAATACCAGGCTCATTGCCATTGACAACCTTGCAAATTGAAAGAAAAAGAGTTCTATTAATATGTTTCCAAGCAAGTTTGTGTTACAATGCTTTGTTGCTACTCTGAAATATAGTACTATATAACTCATTTCATTGTCATATTTAATTCATTGAACTTTGTTCACTTTCTTTCCATTGAATAGCAAAGAATTAGCACCAGAGTACAAACAGTTCTCTGGGATATATTTCTATATCAATAGAGAAATTTTCTTGTATGTTAATAAATGTAAAAAATGGCATCATTTTTGTAAATCATTTGTACAACTTTTGCAGACCCTCTCTGCTTCAGGCACTGTGTTACATTAATTATTTACCGTACTCTGCACTTTCAAATCCCCATGCAAGAAAGCAAAGTGAAGATACATTTTACACTGAAACCATTAGTCAAGTGCACCATTATTAAGTGGCATAAATAATATTACAGGGTTATGAATGGAAGACAGTAAGGATCAAATAGAACTGGATTAAGCAAATATATTTCATTTTGACTATTTCTTTATTTCTTCTCCATAAACTATGCATTTGGGAAACAATCTGTGAGATATATATGAAAAAAAGATACTTCCAATGATTATAAATTTTAAGAAAAATCTCTGGCAATAGCATGTTTGATACAGTCTATGTCTTCAGTATTCAGTTAGATTAATATTTTAAATGTCATATATTCACCTGCTAAAGTATTAATGAATGGCCTGCAGCGTTAGATCATTTAGTTAGTGAGAGGAAACACTTTGCCTACTTAAACGTTGAAATACTTTAAAGCCATTACACTTGGTTCTTCTATATAATTATGCCAAACTTTATAAATGGCAACAAACTGATTATATATTTATATATAACTACAAATGTGCAATATGCAATGAACACTGGAAATATATACTAAGAAGAAATGGTTTTATTTGTATCTTTTTATGGGAGAATTTTCCATGCTGATAGTTAAGGTATTACTATAAATAAAAAGTTAAAAACAATTTATTTAAAAATTTCTCCTAAAGATTAAAATCAAGTTAGATAAAAATGACAAGGTATATCTAATAAAAAGTGGTTTTATTATTGAGCAATTTCTAAGACATCACAAACTATTATGATAGTCTGAAGTAAGGGTGTTATTGGTGTCTAAAGAATTTTTTTTTTAACTTTAGCTTAGGGCTCCAGCATGTGGAAATCTGTTATATTTCTTCCTCCTAATTTACCAAACTGATGACTTTGTCACTATTCTGTCCAAAAACAATTGAAAACAAATACAAGCTTGCTAAAAAGTTTAAATAGGGCACTATACTAGGGAAAAAAATCATCTATATTTGGTGAAACAAAAACTAAATAAAAATGTGAAAAACCCACATTCTGTGTTTGATACACTGGTTTATTAAGATTACTGGGGAATAAAAATGTAAATCTGATTATAATGATCACACTTTTTAAAACATTAGTAGAAATTTTTTTTTATAATTTATTTTTTTATTTTTGCATTATAGCTGGTTTACAGATTTTTGTCAGATTTTCCAACTGCACCACGTGGTGACCCAGTTACATGTACATATATGGATTCGTCACATGTGATTAGATATAGTTCCCCATGCAATACAGTTGGAGCTCCTTGCTTTTCCATCATTAAAGCACTAGTTATCCCCACTCCCTCCCATCCCTCCCCCACCCCCTTGGCAAACCCAAGTCTGTTCCCCAAGTTCGTGATTTTCTTTTCTGTTGAGTTGTTCATCTGTGCAGTGTTTTAGACTTCAGTTATAAGAGATTTCACATGACATCTGTCTTTCTCCTTCTGACTTGCTTCACTCAGTATGAGGGTTTCTAATTCCATCCATGTTGCTGCAAATGACATTATTTTATCATTGTTTATGGCTGAATAGTATTCCATCATGTATATATACCACATCTTCCTAATCCAGTCATCTATCAATGGACATTTGGGTTGTTTCCATGTCTTGGCTATTGTGAATAGTGCTGCAGTGAACATGCGTGTGCAAGTGTCTCTCTCAAGGAAATTTTTGTCTGGGTATATGCCCAAGAGTGGGATTGCTGGGTCATATGGTAATTCTATGTAGAGTTTTCTAAGGTACCTCCACACTGTCTTGCATAGTGGTTGCACCAGCTCACATTCCCACCGACAGTGCAGGAGGGTTCCCTTTTCTCCACACCCCCTCCAGCATTTGTTGTTTGTGGACTTGTTAATGATGGCCATTCTGACTGGTGTGAGGTGGTATCTCATGGTAGTTTTTATTTGCATTTCTCTAATCATCAATGATGGTGAGCATTTTTTCATGTGCTTGTTGGCCATCTGTATATCTTCTTTGGAGAAATGTCTGTTCAGGTCCATTGCCCATTTTTCAATGCAGTTGTTGGCTTTTTTGCGGTTGAGCTGCATCAGTTGTATGTATATTTTAGAGATTAAGCCCTTGTCAGTTGTGTCATT
>PVHT021183696.1:31701566-31722794 GCA_004024745.2 Catagonus wagneri | reverse complement strand
TATAATTGTTTATAGTATTCTGTCATGGTTTTTTGTATTTCTGTAATATCCATTGTAATTTCTCCTTTTTCATTTCTTGTTTTATTTGGGTTTTATCTCTCCTCTTCTTGATGAGTCTTGCCAGAGGTTTGTCAACCTTGTTTACCTTTTCAAAGAACCAGCTCTTGGATTTATTGATTTTTTCTATTGTTTTTTGAATTTCTATTTTATTGATTTCCTCTCTGATCTTAATGATTTCCTTCCTTCTGCTGACTTTAGGGTGTTTTTGTTCTTCTTTTTCAAATTCATTTAGGTGATAGGTTAGATTGTCGATTTGAGATTTTTCTTCTTTTTTGAGGAAGGCCTGCAATGCTATGAACTTCCCTCTAAGCACCACTTTTGCGGCATCCCAAAGATTTGGGGTTGTTGTGTCTTCATTCTCATTTGTTTCAAGGTATTTTTGTATTTCTTTCTTGATTTCCTCATTGACCCACTCGTTTCTTAGAAGCATGTTGTTTAGTTTCCATGTAGTATGTTTTCTCTCATTTCCTTTCCTGTGGTTGATTTCTAGTTTCATGCCTTTGTGGTCAAAGAAGATACTTGAGATAATTTCTATATTCTTAAATTTATTGAGGTTAGCTCTATGCCCCAGTATGTGATCTATCCTTGAGAATGTTCCATGTGCACTTGAGAAGAATGTATATTTTGATTTTTTTTGATGTAATGCCCTGAAACTGTCAGTTAGGTCTAATTTTTCTATTGTGTCATTTAGGATCTCTGTTCCTTTACTGATTTTCTGCCTAGAGGATCTGTCCATTGATGAGAGTGGAGTGTTAAAGTCTCCTACAATTATTGTATTGCCATCTATTTCTCCTTTTATGTCTGATAGTACTTGTTGTAGGTACTTGGGTGCTCCTATGTAGGGGGCATATATATTGACAATTGTAATATCCTTTTCTTAAATGGATCCTTTAACCATTAAGTGATGTCCTTTGTCTTTCTTTATGGCTTTTACCTTAAAGTCTATTTTGTCTGACATGAGTATTGCCACTCCTGCTTTCCTTTCTTGTCCATTGGCATGAAAAGTCTTTCCCCATCCCCTTACTTTCAATCTATCTGTGTCCTTTGCTCTAAGGTGTAGGCAGCAGATTGCAGGGTTTTGCTTATTTATCCATTCTGCCACTCTGTGTCTTTTGATTGGAGCATTCAGACCATTGACATTTAAGGTGCTTATTGATAGATATGTATTTATTGCCATTTTAGATCTTATTTCCAGTTGATTCTATGTTTCTCTTTTCTTCTTTTCTATTTTTGGATGGATGGGTTCCAATTATTCTATACCTAAGTTTTTTTCCTTTCAGTATTTGTGGGTTAGATGTCCTGTTTTGATTTGTGGTTGCCCAGTTTTTTAAGTATGTTGACACCTTCTTATATCTGCTTGCTGTGGCCTGATAACCATATAGGCTAAAACACGTCATTAATAAAAGAAAATAGAAAAAAAAAGACAAGACAAAAAAGTTGTTTTTTTTCTTAAAGTTAAAAAAAACAGAGAAAAAAGAAATAGTGTACGTTTTCCTACTTTCCCTTCCCACAATGTATGAGGCTGTTGTCTCTTTTTTTTTGGAAATTATTTTATTTTCACTAATTTATTTATTTATTTTTGCATCTTCATATTTCAATCTGCATGTGGGCTTATTTGAATGATTGCTTTCTAATTGTGGTTTCCTCCATTCTAATTCTTACTTTTTACTTTTATTGGATCCTTTTCAGCATTTCTTTTAGAAAGGGTTTAGTATTGCTGTACTTTTTTTTTGTCTTTTTGCCTTTTTATGTAGAGCCGCACTCGCAGCATATGGAGGTTCCCAGGCTAGGGGTCTAACAGGAGCTGTAGTCGCTGGCCTTCGCCACAGCCACAGCAACGCGGGATCCGAGTCGCATCTGCAAACTACACCACAGCTCATGGCAATGCCGGATCCTTAACCCACTGACCAAGGCCAGGGATCGAACCCGCAACCTTATGGTTCTTAGTCGGATTCGTTAACCACTGAGCCACGAAGGGAACTCCCCTGCTGTACTCTTTTAGCTTTTGTTTGTTGGGCAAATTTTTTATTTCCCCTTCTATTTTAAATGATATTCTTGCTGGGTAGAGTATTCTAGGTTGCAGGCCATTTCCTTTCAGCACTTTAAATATATCTTGCCATTTCCCTTCTAGCCTGTAATGTTTCTGTAGAGAAATCAGCTGACAGCCTTATGGGGGATCCCTTACACTTAATGTTTGCTTTTCTCTTGCTGCCTTTAGGATCCTCTCTTTATCTTTAATTCTTGCCATTTTTAATATAATATGCCTTGGTGTGGGTCTGTTTGTGTTCAGCTTGTTTGGGACCCTCTGTACATCCTGTATCTTGATGTCAGATTCCTTCAGATTTGGAAAGTTTTCAGACATAATTTCTTCAAATATTTTTTCAATGCCCTTATCTCTTTCTGCTCCTTCTGGAATTCCTATTATGTGTAAATTGGGCTGCTTTATATTATCCCATAGATCTCTTATATTGCTTTCATGTTTTTTCATTCGATTTTCTGTCTGCTGTCCTGATTGTGTGATTTCCATTATTCTATCTTTTACATCACTAATTTGTTCCTCCGCATTACTCAAACTGCTCTTTATTGCCTTTAGCTCAGTTTGCATCTCTGCAAATGAGTTTTCTAGCTTTTCTTGGCTCCTCCTTATGTTTTCTAGTTCCTTTCTAAAGGACTCTGCATTGCTGTTTGCATCTTCTCTTAATTTCTGGATATTCCGCCTTAATTCTTCAAGTATTTTCATTATCTCCCTTCTGAACTCCATTTCTGACAGACTGCAGAGGTCTGTTTCATTGTTGGCTGCTTTAATGACTTGTCCTGTTCTTTTAACTGGGAATCATTTTTGAGCTTCTTCATCTTGTTTGTGGTTTTCTTTTTCTGTGAGTTTGGGGAAGCCACACTGTAGACTTGGAAGGCTACTTCTAGGAAGGAGCTCCCCTTTGTATTTTTTGGTGGGGTTACTATTTATTTTTGGTGTAGGAGTTTGACTACTTGGTGTCTATTTCTTTGGAATGAGCAGACTGTTACCTCAGTGGTACTCTGAGTGTTCTCTATGAGAGTGTAGGAATGGCTAAGGTCAACAGTTGGTGCCTAGTCTCTATGCTCTCAATTGCAGAAAGGTGGCACTGTCCACTACTGGTTGCCCAGCCCTGGGAAGTGGTCATGAGCTCTAGGCAGATCTACCAGGTGTCTTGAGCATTTGGCAGTAGCAGCAGCAGGAAATATGATTTCCTTCAGGAGTGAGAGCCACGGAAGCTAGTGTTTGTTTGCAAAGTCCTCTTTGAGGTGACTGGAACCACAAGAGGTACCTGTCAGAGGCTGGCTCAGCAGGCTGGCATTTGTTCCACCCTTCCGCTGATGCTTGCTCGTCAGTTGGGGTGGTTTCCTGGCTCCAGCGGCTGGCGCTGGCCCTGCTACTCTGTGAAAGCTAGCTCCATGTGGTCATGTACTGCTCTGCCCACCAGAGCTACCAACATTGTGGGCTGGCGCAGTCACCTAGGTCCATGGACCAGCCCAAGGCCCCGCCACCCCCGCCAATGCTGACTGGCGCAGGCACCTGGGTCCACCACCTGGCACAGTGCTCTGCCCACAGGCTTCAAGGCATGGGCTCCGACCCTGCTGCCGCAGCTGCAGCCTCCACTGGCTCCTCCCCACTTCCGTTCTCTTTGGCGGGACACCGTCGCCCCACCCTGCACGCTATTTCAAGTTGCTTCCTATGGCAGTCAGCCCCTCCTCCTCTCCTCCTCCCTAACAATGGAGGCTTGCCTCCCCTGAGGGACCAGACTTCCTCGGTTCCCTCAGTCCTGGTTTTGCTCTCCACAAATCATAGAATATCGCTGTTCCTTGTCCTATTCCTGCAACCGCCGCGGCCACCGACCTCAGCCCTCTCCCAGGGACTAACCTTAGGAGCCTGTGTCTTAGCTCCCAGGCACCACCCGGCGCCTCAGGCTGTGGTGTCTGCGCCAGTATTCAGGTCCTCTGTGTGAGTCTCTAACTCTGATTTTCCTATCTCAATCCAGCTGCTGCATTTTTCTCAGGCTTTGATGTCCCTCTAGTTCTGTTGATCGCTGATCCATTGATCTTTGTTTAGGTTTCTTCCCAGGAAACTTTTCTTTTTCACAGCTCCCTCCCTGGGGTGCTGGCTGCCATTCGTCTTTTTTTTTTTCCTTCTGTTTTTCTACCCAGTTATTTCAAGGATTTCTTGCAATTTTTGGAGTTTTAAATTAATCAGCATTCAGATGATGATTTGTCCAAGTTGTTTTATATTTAGATGCATTTTTTGATGTATTTGTGGGAGAGGGTTAGCACGACCTCTTACTCCTCCGCCATCTTGCCGAGCTCAAAATGCTACAAAATTGAGTTGTGGTGATTGCTGTACACCTTTGTTTTCATTGAAAGTTTACTGGCAGGATCTTCCACTGAGGTGCATTGGGTTAAACATCTGGCTTCCCTGTGCTGGTTCAATTCCACAGCTGGTGCAGTGGGTTATGGATCCAGCATTGCTGTAGCATGCTCTGGTCCTGCTACTGCTCCTGGTCCAGAAATCGAAGCTGCCCCCCAAGCCACTGCAGCTGGATTCTTAATCTGTTGCACCACAGCAGGAACTCCTAGGAGCCTGTGAGTTTGTTTCTGAATGATAAAATTGCACTTTCCTCAGTCCTCGCCCTGCTGCAGCCAAACAAATGGTGTTTCACAAGTTTAATGAAAGTGAAAGTACTTTCCGAGTGAGAGGGGGAGAGAGAGAGAGAAGGAGAGAGGGAGAGAGAATGGGAGCACAAGCACAGATGCACGTACAAATGAAGGCCTGCCTCTCCAGGACTGTTCTTATCCATTAGTAGAAATTCTTGAAATGTAGTGGTACACTAGGACAATTCCATGTGTTCTATAGCCATTAAAATAATATTGTGTTTATTAATATTGATCTTTCTTTTGACCCACATTAGCATTCTCAGGTAAAATAGTTTATCTAATGCTTTAATCCAATCAACTGTACTCCACACAACATTTAAGTTATAGAAACTATTTCTGAGATAGTCCTCGTTTTGTTTTGTTTCTCTTTACATATCAGTCTTCTCAGATGGCTACTGACCTATAATATGGTAGAATTAAACATTCCCTTTAAAACTCAAGACATGAATCAAGTAAAAGTCAAGAGTGATCAAAAAGGCAACTGAAAGTGGGAGACAATATGGTACAACACAGCTCTCTGGAAATAAGACCACCAACACCCACTTCCAACAATTTCTATCTGTGTGACTTAAGCAATTTACATCTGAGTGTTTCACAATTTCCTCAATGCCAAAATGGGATAAAACATACTCTACCAAACTGGGATATTGGAGGATAAAGTATGATTATTAATGTGATGTCTCTTACCACAGTGTCTGGTACACAATGTGCTCATTACAGTTTGATTTTTATTGCTATTTTACTATTACTTATGCCTCATCACTTACCAGGCACGGCAGCATGAGCATTTGTAATTTGAAATAGTCACCTAAGAGAACATACTACAAGTCTTTGTCTTCCTCCACTTTAGAATCCCTTTCAAATAGTAATACTCCCATGATCATTACTAAGTGTGCTTTCTCAGCCAATGTTTAATGCATGGTAATTAATCACCAGAGGCTGAAAGTGTCACATTATAAATGTATTACCACACCCTCATCTAATTGACCATGTAATCTATTACAGTATCAAAGATTAAAGCTGAAATATGTATCCAATTGCCCTTCAATTAAAGAAAGAAGGTTGAAACTGATCTCATAAGATTTTTAGATACATAAACTTTATTTTAGAGCAATTTTAGGTTCACAGCAAAAATGAGTGGAAAGTACAGAGAGTTCCTTTATAACCCTTGTTCTGACACACATACAGCCTCCGCAGATGTCAGTCAACATCCTCCAACACAGTGTATGTTTGTATCAATGAACCTACATAGACACATCATCATCCAATGTACACAGTTTACATCAACATTCACTCTTGTTATTTGACAAATGACATGCATCCACCACTATAATACTATATATGGAATAATTTTATTGAATTGTCATAAAAACTCTCAGTGGTCTGCCTATTTTTCCCTCTTCCCTTAACCCCTGGAAACCACTGATCTTCTTAAAGTGTCCATAGTTTTCTTTTTTCCAAAGTGTCATGAAATTGGTATAATTACAGTATTTAGTCTTTTCAGATTGCTTTCTTTCACTGGCATTTAGCATTTCCTCCATGTCTATCCATGGCTTAATAGTTCATTTATTTTTAGCACTGAATTATATCCCATTGTCTGCACGTACGACATCTTACTCATCAATTCACCTACTGAAGGACACTGGTTGCTTCTAATGGGCAATCGTGAATAAAGCTGCTATAAAAATCCATGTGCAATTTTCTGTGCAGAGATAAATTTTCAATTTATTTGGGTAAGCATCAAGGAATGTTGTATCTGGATCACATGGCAAGGCTGTGTTTAGTTTTGCAAAACTTGCCAAAAGAACTTCCAAACTATACCATTCTGTATTCACACTATGAATGAATGTGAATAAGAATTCCAGTTGCTCTGCATCCTTGCCAGCATTTGGTGTTGTCAGTATTTTGGATATGGCCTCTCTAATAAGTGTATAGTAGTATCTCATTGTGCCTAGATTCATTTTGTGTGTGCGTGTGTCTGTGTGCATACTGATATCTTGTTGCTGTTACAACACTTGTGAGAAAGGCTCTATTTTTTCAGTTGTACTGCTTGTACTTCTGTGACAAAGAACAGTTGACTCTATTCATGTGTGTCTATTTCTGGTCTCTTTATTCCGTTCTACTGATCTATTTGTGTATCCTTCTACCAATACCAAACTGTCTTGATTACTATAGCTTAATGGTAAGTATTAGAAGTTGGGTTGTGTCAGTCTTCAGGCTTTGTTCTATTTCTTCAATTGACTTGGCTACTCCAGATCAACCTGGGAAGAAATGGCATCTTGATAAAATTGAATCTTACCACTCATGAATCTAGAATGTCTCCATTTATTTAGTTACCCTTTGATATATTCAACTTGATAAAGAACATCTACAGAAAATTTACAACAAACACTTTACTAAATGGTGAGAAACTTGAAACTTTCCCACCAAGATTATCTGTACATATTCTTTATTAAGTTGAAGAACGCCTCCTCCGTTACTAGTTCTCTGAGTTTTTATTAATACGTGGATGTTGAATTATGTCAAATAGTTTCTGTATCTGTTAATATAATCTTGTGATTTATTTTTCTTTAGCCAGTGATGGGATTAATAGATTTTAAATTATTGAACCAACTTTGAATATCTAGGATAAATACCAATTGGTCATGGCACATAATTCTGTTTATACATTGTTGGATTCAATTTGCTAGTATTTTGTTGAGAATTTTTTACATCTATATTAGTGAAAGATAGTGGTCTATAGCTTTATTTTCTTATACTGACTTGGTTTTAGTAATGCAGGCCAAATAGTATGAGTTAGGAGGCACTGCGTATGATTCCATATCCTGGAAGAGACTGTTGAGCAGTCATATATTTGCTTCCTTAAATATTTGGTAGAATTCAACAGTGAACCCATCTAGGCCTGGTGCTTTCTGTTCTGTAACTTTATTAAATATTGATTCAATGTCTTCACTATATATATGCCTATTCAGTTTATTTCTTCTTTTGTGAGTTTAAGAAGACTGTCTTTCAAGGAATTTGTCCATTTCATCTTTTAAACTTGTGATTATAGAATTGTTCATAGTATTATTTTATTACCTTTGGGATCTTAGTAAGGATCACTCTTTCATTTCTGTTTTAGTAATTTGTGTTTTCTCTCTTTTTTTCTCAGCTTGACTACAGGCTTATTAATTTTTTTTATTTAAAAAAACAGCTTTTGGCTTTACTCATATCTATTGATTTCCTACTTTCAATCTCATAGATTTTTTATCTATTTTTTTATTATTTCTCTTCATCTGCTTATTTCAGATTAATCTGTTCTTTTTCTAGTTTTCAAAAGTGGAAGCTCATAATATTTTTAAGGATAACATATATAAAATGTGGTATCTTTTAAATTCCTGAGCTAAAACAAAGACTCATTTGTCATGTGAAATTAAATCCTATATCCTTTGGGATATGCCTTTTTTTCTGTTTTAAAATCTATATTTAATCATGCTTAAAGGTGTTTTTTAAAAATAATCCAGTTATAAAGCACAACAGATTTCAAGAGGAGAGCATGAGACAGAATACTATTGCAGTTGTAGGTAAAATTAGCAGGCCTCTCTGGAAACTAGAAAAGAACATTGACTTTAATTACATTCATCCCATCCACAAGTCCCCTTTCCCATTGTATCCCACCCTCTCCAAATGAAAATCTTTCTGTATCTATTAGTTGGGTATGAAAAAAGAAAAAGAAAGAAAAAAAAGAACAGTAAAACTTAGAATGCTATTGAGAAATAAAACAATAATTAGAGCAGAGTACTTCATAGGTTATGACAAAGTATGTAAATATTATTTTATACAGGTATGAATACAATTTTATGAGATAGAACTCAAGTATGAAGACTGTAAATAACCAGAAATATTCTATTCCATTAAACAACACTGAGAAAGAGATGTAGTATGGTGAGGGATAAACAATTGCTTGGAAGTAATAAAGCATTAAGAGAAAGCAACAAAATACAGTTGTATTGTATGGATTATGACACAAAAAAAACTAACAAGATCATTGAAACACATCACAAAAAAGTAAATTATTACTAAAAGAAGACGATCAAGTTATCTGTCTCCAAAGCTACTTTTTCAATGAAAGCACACTGCCTACTTAGGTTAATTTAGTACATCTTTCTTATCCTCAGCTCGTAATATCTTTTACTCTGGTATGTTTCCACTTACTTGCATCTATAATATATAATTTTCTTGTCTGTTATGTTTATTGTCAGTCTTTCAAATAGAACATGAGAGCTGTAAGGACAGAGTTTTCTATGCTTTATTTTTCACTGATACATTTCCAGCATCTCCATGTGCTCTGAATTTTACTTCCAAAAATTAACTCAAAGTCATATCTTACTGCAGCAGTAACGGTTATCCTACCTAGAATACCGCTACCGACTTCCATGCATAATCTCTTCTTTCCAACCATAATCTAACACTTAGAAAGTATTATACTTCTTTGAAAAGTAAATATCACATCATCCTACACTTTCTTACTCATAAAAATTTGTAAAGCTATGCATAATCTGGCCCTGACTATTAAATTTCATCTCCTGCCATGTTCTTCCCTTACTCACCCTTACCTACGTTATATGCTTATTTAACTTTCCATAATTCCCTGAATATTCAGGACTTTCCTCTGTCTCACCCCGATTATTCCCTCATTTGGAGAACCTTCCAGACTATTCTTTTTATGGTTATCTCTTTTTCATTCTTTAGGCTTTATTTAAATGTCACTCCCTCTGGGCCTTCTTTGACCAACCTTTCTAACACTGAGTATCAACCTTTTTGAATAAGTTACTAAACTCATGTCCAGGTTTCTTGAACTGTCAATTGCAGATACAAATAGTAGTTACCTGGGCAGTAATACGTTAACTCTGTAGGCCTAGGTTTTTTAAATTCTACACATTACAAAGAAAGGCCCCTTGGCACAATTATATCAGTTGCCCTAAAAGGTAAAGCTATGTATTTGCCAAGAAAACCTCTATATTTTAGTACTTGACAAGTTCAAATGAAACCCTATAACCATGCGTTGCATCATTCTGGGAAACATTTTGGTCATACACTATGATAATGATCTGGAGCAAAGTTTGATGACCAAGTGGAATATTAATAATGTACTAGTATTTTTTGACTCTTGTTTAGTCGCAAGCATGACAAAAGATATCATTTGAGAAGAAACTTCTGTAAACTATTTCTCACTATGTCACTAGACTGAGAGGCGGTATACAACTACTGGTAGTGTAAACACTGTGTAACTATAAGCCTTGATGACCAAATGCCTAGAGAGGTCCCTAGTTGTCATGGACAAAATAGATAACTGCACACCCAATACACTAATGTGCTGTATACAGATATACATCATCTTTGTTTTGTGGATGGAAAGCTATTAAACAGAATTGAAAAGGCAATGAGTTTCACATGGCAGTGGCCAGCAGAGTGGACCCTAAATGCCCTAGGGAATGACCCTACCTTTAGGTTAAGGGAGGTATTTTGGCATACTCAGACTAAATTTTTGGCATACTCATACTCAAACTAAACCAGGTGTAATTACCCCCAACCAGTCTCAGTATAAGCCTGTGACTAAGAAAGAGAGACTGGCTTTGTTCCCCAACTAACTTGGAGCCCAGAAACAGCTGAATCATGGCCAATCTTGATGCTTATCCATAATATATATGGTATATGCACAAGGAGTGATTCTGTTGGGAAAAAATAGCAAATATATTCTGTAATTCGTACTGACTCTTGCTTGTATGAAGGAAACATAAATACTATACTAATAATATTTTTCTAAGCATCTATGTTTAGTATAGCATTTATCATAGGTGCTTAGAAAAATATGATTGTTTTACTGTAAGAGAGCCTAAACCAGGGCCAGGAAGGTGGACAGAAATGTAAAATTTTAACTCAGCAGGCCTGGGTTGTTCTAACTCTTCAGACTCCAGAGAAAGAGCTTGGCTGGTTCTTGAATGATAACCATCTATCTTTTGGAATAATCTGCCTGGTAAGAGGGTTTTAGTATGTCTGAGGCCTTAAGTCACAGGGTGCCAGTTAAGACAAACCATGTGATTTATGCTGAATGTCTGGGTTTTCTCTGGGAAGACACTGGAGTCTGAGTAGCTGAGGTCAGTATGAGGATTCTGCATGCCTATCAGAATGGCCCCAGTGAATTTTCTGGACACCAAGGCTTGGATGAACTTCTGACATTAATAGCACTTTTCAGGTGCTACCACACATTCTTGCGGAAGAATTAAGTTTCCCCCCATGTGACAACAATGAGAGGAGATATTTTGAAACTTATACCTGGCTCCTCCTGGACCTTGTCCAATGCACCCCATTCCCCATTGCCAACTTAGATCTATATCTTTTTACTATAATGAACTGCAACACAAATAAAAGAGCTTTTCTGATCCCTCCAAGTCCATCTAGCAAATTAACAGGCCTGAAGGTAATTGAAACAAAATACAAAAAACTAGTTAGCAAAGCTGTTATAAGAATCAAATAAAATAGTTCATAATTACAGTACTTAAATAATGCCTGTCACATGACAGACTTAGTGATATTACTTTAACTATTACTATATCAAATCTTTCTCTATTGCATTCTGAGGATTTAACATAATCTACAATCACAATGTTTATTTACCTGGGACTGTTTGTTACTCCCATTAGAGTGGAAGGACACAATAGCAAGGTTTTGTCTGTTTGACTCAACATTTAATACCTCACATCTCACATAGTTCCAGGTGCAATCACTCAATATTTTTTCAAAAACTAATAAATATAAGTATAAACACAATGCAAAGGAATTATGATAAATTAGTTTGGGAAATAACTCTAAAAGAGTACATATTTTATTTAAATATTTGGAGAAAAGTTAGATTAGAATGGCTTTACCTGATTTTACAATACCCTGCCAAGTTAGAACTAGAAAATAATTTTTTAATTATAAAAATATAGATTTTGGCTTAATTTTTAAAAAGCACTTTCTGTCATTTGACCAAAAATGGATGCGTGGTCTTTGACGGTTGTGTTCCTCATTAGCAAGGTCCATGAAATATCTCTACTTTGTTTTCATGAGGCTTACTGTAAGGTGAATTTAATAATTCCATGTGTTTAGACTTATAGCTATTACACTTCCTTGCAACTCCCAGATTCTGTTTCAAAAAGCCAGATACAGTTTTCCCTAGAATTTTGTAGTCATCCATAAAAATGTTAATATTCTCATTCAAGATTTTTTTTCAATTTCAAATCAAAATATACAATACTCCATCATAACATATGTGTAGTTCAAAAAATCCCAATATGGTAAACTAGAGGACTGCAAAAATGATAAGGCTGAACTTGCCTGGGGACTCTCAGGGATGCTAGATTATCCCTTTCCGATTGTATTTGGTGCCATCTGGTGGTAACTGTCCAATGATGCTTAAATGTAAATAGAGACTTTTCTAGGTTCCGGGGTATAGGCTGAACTTTCAGTACACCTGCAGCGATTCCAGGAATAAATATTGTGTTTATTCATTGGTCCAAGTCCAGGGAAATTGTACCAGGAGAAAACTGGGATCATCATGACCCCATCTGGTCCCACTGCAATAATGAAGAGCTAAATCACAAAATGCTAAGAGCAGAATGTCAGGTTCATATCTCAGTCCTACTACTTATTAGGTATGAAATCTTTTATTTACCTAAGTTTTTTTGGCCTCAGTTTATCTCATAAAGTAGAAGTAATGGTATTAATTTCTCCATAGGTTAAGTGATTAGATGATCCATTTAAGTCCTTAAAAGCATTCCTGACACTTAAACCAAAAATGAAGCTTGTCATGTTGATAACTCCATAGATCCTGTAAAAAAAAAAATCTACCGGTACTTAATACATGCATATTACACAAAGATACACATGTATTAACAAAGGAAAATAGAGAATGATTTGAATTGTTTTGAATATAAAAACAAGTAATATTCTAAGCAAAGAAAAAAACAAACTAATGATATGTGAGGCTGTTGAGGTGGAAAGTGTGTGTTATCTTTCTGAGAATTGCATGTTTGTGAGAAAGATATTCAAACCTTAAAATATCATTTTTTAAGACAAAATGTCTTCAAGAGAAGAGTGCTGATTAACCCAAAACATTCAGCATAGTAAAGAGAGCCAGATAGATGGGCTGCATTCTTTAACAATGAAGAAGCTTTATTCTTTCTCCCTTCATATCCCTCTCCAGTTTCCAGTCTTTAGTAAGCTGCCTTTGAAGTATTTCAATCACTCAATCACGCTCACTCCTACAGGTAATCACTGACCTTGATTTTGGCTGTCACCACTGGAAATAATTCATTTATCTTTATTTTTTACTGGAGTGTAAGCTTCTTCAGGGGAATTGCTGAGTTTATTTCTTAGTCTGACATCATTAGATTCAATGCCATACCTCAAGGACAGAAATATATGATTACATAAATGCCTCTTTTGGCTTCAACATTACTATTTAGGAAAGGGGATGAAAGAAAATGCTAATTGGACGCTTCATTATTTTAAGCACAAGGACTGAGTAAGCAACTGGGACTTCCCTTTTTTATCTATTCGTAAAAGCAGTTTAAACTCCTTACAGGAACTGCCAAATTTCTTCCAAGCGACAACCTTAAACTACTTATTCATGATACTTTTTGACAGATTAAACGTCAACCTGGTTTCTTAACAAATAAAGGATATATTTCCGATCAGTGTTGATGCTGGTAACATTTAGGAGTAATGATTACTTGTTTCCTCAGGTTTTAGGTAATCCGACAAGATTTTTCCAGGCTTTCGTCTATATCTTGGTAGTTGCCAATCATTACCAAGAATTATTTTCTGCTTTTTATGACTGTAATCATTTAAGTACATATGTCAAATGTAAGACTGGGACAGAGTAATGCAAAATGGGGACATTTTTACCAAATGTGAAGAGACAAAATTATATGAACTTGAGAGGACCTTTCTATTTCATGCAGAGCTTCTGCTGATCTAAATACATTCCAGTCCCCTTAACTGCCTATAGTCATATGTAAATTGTGATATTTTATGCTAGTAATTTTCTAAACTGGTATTTAAACAAAATTTTCAGCACAAACGCTCATGAAAATTTACAATCTGGTGAATCAGCAAACATTTATCTCTATGTTTTAAGTATATTTTTAAGACACATGACCCATTTTATTTTTCTATTTCGCAGGAGGAATATTTTTCTTAATTTAGGTGTAGAGTTGTCATTCATTATATGTAACAATTCTGAAATCATGTCCTAGAATTGTATTTTGTGAAAATATGATTACATTTCAAATGTGTTACAGGTGAGTATCTGTGTGGAATAAATCATTTATTTCTGATTTGCTTCTGATTGGATGTGGGGAAATAGAGTTTTCTTGAAGTGGTATAAGGTGCATCTGAAGACGCAATATGAATATTGTAATAAGTATCTCTAAATACATTATCATAATTTCAGTGAGACACACAATGAGTTTCTAGTCATAGAAAACATTCTGCCAAAATCTCCTTCATTTTTGAGAGATATAATGCAGAATGTGAATGAGAAGCAAATGAGAAATGAAATTTTAACTCATTATAGTCCATCATATCTCACAAACCAAACTATTCCAAAACTGTCTAAACTGTGCCCAAGCATTCCATACATACATATACATATTCTCATACATATTGCTTTGAATTCAAATTATGATACAAATGGTAGCTGTTCTATAATAAAATACTTGACTAGCCTTCATCCGTGGTTACTGGGACGGGGATTCTATTTCCTTACAATTTCACAATTAATAGGGCTGTACTTACTATTTACGAGTTCCTCAGATCATATCTGATATTTTATGTTAATGAGCTCGCTCACTGATAAGCCCCTAGATGTGCAGGATGGGGGCTGATCATGCCAAAAAGACCAACCATGTGATTAGAAGACCAGGGCTTTGAGCCAGGCCAGCCTTCACAGGAGGGAGGAGGGGTGAATATTGAATTCAGTCCCATCACCAATGATTTAATGTCATGAAATTCACTTCAGCTGTTGTATAACAAAGTACTTACCAGAAACCAAATTTTGTAAAATTTTGCCTATAAGAACCGTGGATTTATGTATGTATTTATTTTTTGCTACACAGAAATTATATCAAATTGTATATCATGGAAATAGATGGATCAGTGATATTACTAAGTAAAGGCTATGGTCTCTCTAGACTTCTTTTAAACTTTCATACACTACCATTTCTTTTCTTTTCTTTCACCTGATGACAACAAATATTCACATTGTAAAAATTAAATAAAATACAATAAAATTTAATTTGATAGAAAATTTACACTATGCATACAGTTAAGGAACTTAAGAAATGGTGAAGCAAACCTCAGTAGTGTAACTATGGTATACGAAGGCACAGTATATTGGGTAACATGATAAGCATAAAGTGACTTTTTCAGTTGTTCCTACTTCAATAATAATAAATGCCTGCCTTTTAGAAGCTCTTTCTTCTCCTAAATATGTAGCTCATTCAATCATCTAGCTCAACTCCAATGTTAGAGTCAATATTATGATATATATATATTACTTTATGATAAAGTAGTTGCATTGTAAAAATTAAGTAGAATATTATAAGATGTGTATACAATATGCAGACACAATATACACACATATTTGTCTTTGAGTGTGTACGTAAAATGATGTGAATGAGCTTTAAAATATAATCCATTTTGGATTAACACAGAAGAGAAAAAAATCTAAATTATATTCAACATATTATATCAATTGTTCTAAATGCATTATTATTTTTAATTCTTATAAGCTAGGAAGGTAGGCTTGCCTGTATTTTATGCTTATGCCTGACAGTTTTTTGTTTGTTTGTTTGTTTTTCGGTGTTTATTTTTTAAGTAAACAATGTATGAGAAATCATTGAGGTTAAATTTCCAAAGATTCAATGTCTAATAAGTTTTAAAGGTGAGATTCAACTCTAGATCAAACTGAGTTCAGAGTCCAGAACTTTTTCCTAAATGGCTCCCTTCTATTAAATACAAGGATTTTCTATGTCAGAGAGAATGAGGAACACATCGAAGTTCTATGTTTCTGCAACTGGTGAAAGAAGTTGCTAAAAAGATGTTCCAAGTCAAGTAACCAGAACGACAACAAAACTTCACAGACTTCACAGTCTTTCCTAGAGTGGGTCCCTCACCTGGCTTGGTACAAATAGAGACTGTATACTGAAATATTTCTGTCTCGCAGCTGCAAGTACAGGCAGCTGTTCTTTGCATGTTTTATGAAGATCCTTTTTAAAAACACAGATGATTCCATTTAAAGGAAGTTCTCACTCTCGAGATTTTGTAACAGGGCACACATCATAAAGTGTAATGCAGTTAATCCTCTCCCTTCATTTACTTAACTATGTGCAAATATGATGAAAGTACATATATGGTGATGTGTGATTACTTTCTAAATCTTTAAACATATAATATCTTTACAATCATAAACCAACATGGTATCCTAAAGACTTTCAACTCTCCTGTGTCCAAAATAATTTGTGAAGGTAACAAAAGCGGCACTTTCACCAATTCTTAAAACTACTGAAATCCATAACACTGAATGTAAAATGTAGTTAAGATTAAAACCTACAATAAGGCAGCCAGGGAAACATGTTCAGTGGGATTGCATAGACATAACAAGGTGTTCATATTTCCTACCAGAGTAGATGCTAATTTTAGCACGGATTCAAGCAGTGAATTAATCTCCTTGCCAAAATTCAGGGAAGGATGCAATTTCTTTCTATTAACGTAGCAGTGAGTAACACATTAGTTGAGTGAAAGTTACAGCCATGAGTCCACAGATGAACAGTGAAGACATTCCATGGGAATAAAGAACACATGGCAGGCATATTACAGGGTCTGTTAGAGAAAAGCTTTAAAAAAAATGTTGGGATACATTTGTTCCTCTGTAGTAAATTCAACAACTGAGGGAGAATTTCAATATAAAGAATTTCACTATGAGTGAAGACAGAGGTGGAGTTTAGGTAATGGATGAAATCCTTATTAGAACAGATGCAATTTTCTTAGCCAATTTGACATCAGATTTTTTCCAGTATCTTTGTTAGGAGATAAATTATAACTGCATCATATTTATAGCTTTGTATACAGTTATGATTGTGGTTTCTGGAAGAAATGTTTCTTTCCTTTTTAAAAGTTCCATTATTCTCACTTCATTTTCTCAGTTTCTGGAAAATATCAGTGAGAGAATATCATCTGGATAATACAAAATTTATCTATAACTATAGGCTATCAATATTTATACCTAAATCTATGTAGCCATGTATCTAACAATAGATGACTCCATAGTTAGGACTTAGTTTTTATCATAGGCAAAGATTTCTATCATTAAATGATCTAGAATCTCTTTCATAGGGATTATTAAGCAGTTCTTGACTAGCTCTATTACATTTGTATCATCATATACACTCCATATATCCTGACCAATATGGAGAATAAACATTCATTACAAAATAACTTAATTTAAAAATATTGTTGTTCTTGATGAATATATTCCTTTCTAATAAAAGATATTTGAGTGTGGAGTTCCCATTGTGGCTCAGCGGTTAACAAACCCTACTAGTACCCATGAGGATGTGGATTTGATCCCTGACCTCACTGGGTGGGTTAAAGATCTGGTGTTGCCATGAGCTGTGGCATAGGCTGTAGACATGGCTCAGACAAAAGAAAAAAAGATATTTGTGTGTGTCCAGAGTAAATTTACTCTGTGAAACTCAAACACTGCTGATTTGAAATTTACCTTATTTTGGTTTGTTTCTGTGTTTAACAGAAGAAAAATGCTTCATTTCCTTTTTTTTTTTTTTTCCTTTTGTCATTTTAGGGCCGCACCAGCGGCATGTGGAAGTTCCCAGGCTAGGGTTCTAATTGGAGCTGTAGCCGCAGGCCTACGCTGTAGCCACAGCAACGCAGGATCCGAGCCGCGTATGCAACCTATACCACAGGTCACGGCAACGCCGGATCGTTAACCCACTGAGCAAGGCCAGGGATCGAACCCACAACCTCATGGTTCCTAGTCGGATTCGTTAACCGCTGCGCCACGATGGGAACTCCAAAAAATGCTTCATTCTTTATAATAAGAGACAGAAATAATACAGAACAAGCAGACCATAGTGGCAAGTCTGTTTTTATTTTGATAGTCTTATGTATAAGTACCTGAGAAGATCTAAGGAGACTGAGCATGGATTGTAACGGTCTCTGAATAGTCTCCAAGTATTGAGTCAAAGGCAGGAAGCAGAACATACAGATTACTACAAGCTCAAGCAAGAAGGACCTTCTTTACAGATAGAAATGGGGGTTTAAGACAGTGACTTCATATTTAAATTAAACTAAACTATTTAATATTTTGAACAATTTTAAAGGGTGTTTATCAAATCTTTCTTGGTAGGTCATGCATCTTCACCTGAGATTAAAATCTTATGGAAAAAAAAAAAGGTCCCCATGTTTGTAAAGATAGAATCAATTCCTGACTTAATTTGGGAAGAATATAATCAAACTAAATTGTGTTGCAACCATAAAACTTTTGTTTAAATGATCTGAAATTGTTCAGCATGTTTTGTATATTACAATAATTTCTACTAAAACTTTATTGACTTAAAGATCCTATTTCAAAAAAGGAGTTCATACCATATATTAAAGCCAAAGCGAACTCCCAGCTTTCATCGTATAATTCTTAAATCATTTATTTAATAAGTTGTAAAATAGAGTAACATGCAGTATGAAAGTCATACTGATGTGATGAATAATTCAGGTTAACTAACACAAGACTAGATTGTCCTTATAATATTTTTAAGAGAAAAGAAAATACAAAATATCCTTATGACACAGATAAACATAAATAATTTGAACATTTTAATGAGTTGCTATTAAAATGTCAAAATTTAAATGAATACAATTTTTAAATATATTCAAGTCAAAACATTTCAGTAGTGGCATTAAGCAGACTCAAAAATAAGAGCTGGTTGAAGAGATAATTGGGTGTCACTCACTGTTGTAGGGCACAAATGGTAAATTCTGAAGCCTCTTTTCTTTTACATACCGTCTTACAATTAGATCACACCCATCACATTTGCTCCTAAGGCTGCCTTCATTTTCTGATCACTTTTTAGGTTGATGGCATTACTGTAGTAAAGAATAAAACCTCAACTTCAAAGTCGATTTGTTCCCCTCTCTTGACTCTAAACTTGAAACTATTCCCAATTCTACGGATTTTACCAATGCAATGGTGCATGTGTACATTTCTTTTCCTCATAATTTGTATTGTCATTATCATATTGAACCCCCCCAACATACCACCATAGCATTTCCAGAAGTTGGTATGGCTTCTATATCTAATATCTAATCTATTTCCAACTACAGAAATTACTGTTGGCTCCAAAATGTCTGTTTTTGGTCTTCCGATTATATATTCCATCCTACAACAATTTTATACCATTTACAACTAAAATAATAATATATATACACATATCTACACATATAAATATATGTATATCTACATATATATATTTCTCCAAAATCTTTATTTTAATCAAGAATTTTATTTTAAATTGTACACAAATTTTTAGTATCATAGAAATTCTTAAGCATAAACAAAGGAAAAAATGTGACTTCAAGAATAATCATTCATCTTCCAATTTTGTTGTATCTTCTTTCCTTACTGATTTATGCTATAGTATTTTAAAGCAAATCTCAGATACCATACCGTTTGATCTATAAACTAATTATGTATCACTAACACAGATGTCTTTTCTAATGGAACCAATTACGCCATATTCCTAATTAAGTTAAAATCTCTTTGATATCATATAATATGCCATTGATATTCAATTTCCCCAAAAAATCTTTAAAAGTCAGTTTGGGCAAATCATCAAATAACATTATATATGACATTGTTGTCAAAGTGCATAAAAATTATGTTCAATAACATCTATTATATACATTTATGATCTATATTAGATAGATGGATAGACAGATATGCTAGGTTAAATAAGCCATTTGATTTGTATAATCCCTCATGTTAAATCAACTAATTGCTTCTTAACAATGTCATCTACCTTGTTGTTCTATGCCCTATACTTTTGCTATCTGGAGAACCCAAATCCAATTGCCAATAAGAGGTATTTACTCAAATTGGAAGCTGGCATATCCAAACTTAACAAGCTAAAAATTATGTAACCGCTTTCCCCAACTTTTGCTGCATTATGTGGTTATACCTCAGTTAAAAAATAACCAAATATTCAGGAAAGCAAAATAAAAACAGAGAATATACTTTGAACATTCCACCTCCCTCACTTCCTCCCATTTCTTTGAACATTGTATCCTAACCTCACTACTGGTCCAGTTTCTCATTAAGCTTGCCTCCTCTACATTTGTACTACTATCAGAAATATCAGAACCTGTCAAGTTTCTCACTGGTAAATTTTTGATGAGTTAAATATATTTTTTGAAACTTCACAATATTATTTATTATCCTTCATATTTAGCCCCAAATTATCTTTTTTTTTTTTTTTTGTCTTTTGTCCTTTTAGGGCGGAACCCTCAGCATATGGAGGTTCCCTGGATAGGGGTCTAATCGGAGCTGTACCTGTCAGCCCCTGCCAGAGCCACAGCAAAGCAAGATTCAAGCCGCCTCTGCAACCTACTCCATAGCTCATGGCAACGACAGATCCCCAAGCCACTGAGCAAGGCCAGGGATTGAACCTGCAATCTCATGGTTCCTAGTCAGATTTGTTTCCACTGTGTCACGATGGAAACTCCTAGCCCCAAATTATCTTTATATTCACTTATATGTTCAAATGTTCAAATTTATGTGCCTTTGTTCATAGGGTCCCTTATGCCTATTATAGGCATGTGTCTCCCTCCCACTCTATATTGCTCACATACAGGTATGTCTTATAAAGGTTATGATGTTTTCTTCTCAGTTTGAAATTGATTTATTTTTCCTCTAAACTTGAATTTAATTATTCACATTTCTAGGGCTAAATATTTCATAGCTTTCCATTACAATACTTTGAGCATACTCAACAGTTATGCATATAAACAAGCCAATTGCAAAAAAAATGTTAGTATAGTATATGCACAGATGGAGAAAGCACAGAATACTATAGCAGCGAATATAATGGATATATGGGCATGCAGATACCAGGGGCCTCCCTGGGAAAAAACAATTAAAATGACATTTAAACTAAAATCTGTAGGAGTTACATGAAATGACAAGGGAATTGTGTTCCAGATTGAAAAAAATAAGGTTTTGTAAAGACTTCCAATAAAAAATGTTATTAAAAAGAAAATACGTATATATATATTAGACTTTTCATTGCTGACCATGATGTTGTAATTGGCTCCAGACAAGTCCTCTCATCTAATAACTTAAAAACAAGAAATATATTTTATTTTTTATTTTATTTTTTTTTTTTTGCC
>PVHT021183696.1:31580879-31701466 GCA_004024745.2 Catagonus wagneri | reverse complement strand
TAGGGGTCTAATCGGAGCTGTGGCCACCGGCCTTCGCCGCAGCCACAGCAACGCGGGATCCGAGCCGCGTCTGCAACCTACACCACAGCTCACGGCAACGCCGGATCGTTAACCCACTGAGCAAGGGCAGGGATCGAACCCGCAACCTCATGGTTCCTAGTCGGATTCGTTAACCACTGCGCCACGACGGGAACTCCAAGAAATATATTTTAAACACTTTTTTTTCAATTTCCAGCAGGCAATATAGAATATTTATCTTAGAGAAATGAGAAATAATTAGATAAGACTTAAGACCACTCTGATTTTTCTGCCTGAAGTCATTAGGCACCAGTACAGTGGGTATGGTCAGAGTACAATGGTTTCTGTGATCTATGGAGACAAAGTCAAGCTCAGAGGTCTTAAGCTGTATAAAATCTGTATCAGAGTTTTGGAGAGGAGGAAGGTATACAGATACAGAACTCTAGAAAACTGCATGAAGTCCCTTTGAGTCATTTGTTGACTACTAAGCTAATTTTTCATAGGAAATAAACAACCACTAGGGAATGATAAGCCTAAAAACTACAACTTACAAAGCTGAGAGATTTCCAAGTTCGAATGGAGGGGCACAACAGAATTATTTGCTGAGCAAATACGGCATTTGGTAGGGACTTCAGAAAGGCCTAGACTTTGAAATTGAGTTATGCTAGTTCTAAAGTCCCGCCTCCTCAAAGATCCCTTCTCTAAAATTCTTTAAAATAGGGCTTAAACAGATCAATTTCATCCTCAAATAAATTACTTATCATCAAAAAACACAATCTTCTTTAGAGAGAAACACTAACATTTTAAAATTCAACAATGTGATATTCACAAGGATCATGAAAATGACAACAAAAAACAGTAGAATAAGGAAGAATCATTGACCCATAATCAAGAGAAAACTATATCAATAAAAATAGATACAAATGACAAATAAAATGGAATTAGCAGACATGTTCAAGTATTTAAAGGAAAATATGAATTACAATAAAGAGATAAATGGAATCATAGGAAAAGAAACCAATAAATCAAATGAAACTTTAGAGCTATAAGTTAAAATATCTAAAATTAAATATCTACTGGGTGAGGTTAACTAACATCAGATTAGAAACTGCAGAAAAACACACAATAAAAAGATTAATGAGATGGAAGACATGGCAATAGAGATTATCCAAACTGAATCACAGAAAGAAAATAAATAAATAAATAAGTAGTGTATACGTGGTCTGTAGGTTAACATCAAGAAGTCCAATATACATAAAGTTAAAGTTCCAGAAAAGGGGGCATGGCACATTTGAAACAATACTTTTTTTTTCAAATTTTATGAGAAAATACAAATTCACTAATTCAAAAAGTTCAGCAAATTCTAATTAGGATAAATATTCAAAACCACACAGAGGTATATCCTAACAATATTGCTGAAAATCAATGATAAAGATAAAACCATAAGAACAGCTAAAGTAAAAAAGATTACTTTATGCATGAGGAACAAATATAAAAGAACCACTGATACCTCATTAGGAAAAAAATACAAACAAGAAAACAGTGGAAACGCACAATTAAAAATGTGTCAAAGAGAGGAAGCTCCCCCCTTCACCAGCTGAGTTCTCTTGGCTGGTCTAGTAATTAAATTGACACAAGACACATTGATAGGAGGGGAACAAACAATTTAATTCCTGGAGGTCTAATAGAAATGAGATCCCCAGAGTGACCAAAGCAGGCTGTTTATATATCATTTTTAGACAAAGAAACACTTATTTGTCAAGAATTTAGCCAAAAAAATAATAATAAATGGGGTGTGTACTTAGGGTAACAGACTAACAAAAAAATAACCAAGTTTGTTTATAAGCTTTCTGATAAACAAAACAATTCTTTGAATTCTCTAACTTGTGATAAAGATACTTTCTATCCTCTCAATATGGACATGAGATACCTTCATATGGGAGATTTATTTCTTGCTTTCAGGGGAAAAGAAGCAGGGAAAATGGGTACAGACTGTTTTTTTTTTAAATATATATTTTTCCATGAGCTGTTTCCCAAGTAACTTTAATTAAAAATAATCAATATGTCACTGCGGCATATCTTGGAGCAGGCCTGTTCTGAACCCCAACATAAGCACAGAAAAAAAAAAAAAAAAGCAAACATTAATCAGAACATGGCAGGAAAGGCTGTATTAGTATCAGGCAAAACGAAGTTTAATACAATATGGCCAGCTATAAAGAAGGTTGTTTTGATATAATAAACGGATAGTTTCACAGGAAAGACATACAGATTCTTTTTGTGTACACCACTAATAACAGAGCTTCAACAAAATGAAGAACTGAAAGGAAATGCCTGACAGAACTGAAAGGAACAAATGCACAGTTATTAAAGATTTCAACATTCCTTTTGGAGTAATTTAAATAAGACCAAAACAGGTAAAGAATTGGAAGATGTAAATGACATAAAGCTGATATAATAAAGTTTAATAGACTTTATAACCAATTACTGTTAAATATATATTTTATTGTTTTTTTTTTTTTGTCTTTTTGCTTTTATCTAGAGCCGCACCCGCGGCATATGGAAGTTCCCAGGCTAGGGGTCTAACAGGAGCTGTAGCCACAGCCTTCGCCACAGCCACAGCAACGCGGGATCCGAGCCGCGTCTGCAACCTTCACCACAGCTCACGGCAACGCCGGATCCTTAACCCATTGAGCAAGGCCAGGGATCGAACCCGCAACCTCATGGGTTCTTAGTCGGATTCGTTAACCACTGAGCCACGACGGGAACTCCTAAATATATATTTTAACTATATATTGAATATTCTCTAAGCTATATGACATTCTAGGCCATAAAAGAAATCTTAGTTTAATATAAGCAAATCATCAGAAGTATATTCTCTAAACATAAGGCCATCAAATTAGAAATGAATAAAAAGATATTTGGTATATTCCAAATATTTTGAAGTTAAATAACCGCTTCAAAATAACCCATACATCAAAAAAAATAGAAAATATTTGAGTTAATGAAACAGCAAAATTTATCAGATGCAGAAATGTTTTTATAAATTTGGCTTAAGTGAAAATATTAGAATATAAAAAGGTAAACTTAATTATCCTAGTTCCTTGAAAGAGTAAACCTAACTGGAACAAGAATAATAATATCAATTAAATAAATATGTAACTACTAAAGAAATACAAATATTTTGTCTCCCCACACTTACAAGTATAGATTGTATAATACAGAGAACATAGCTAGTATTAAACAACAAAACAAAACAAAACTTCCCACAAACAAAGGTCCAGATCAAGATGGCTTTGCTGATAAATTTTACTAACAATTTAAGAAAGACATAACATCAAATTCATGTAAACTTTTTCAGGAAACACACACACACAGAATACTTCACAATTAATTTATTAAAAAAACAGTGTTACTCTTATACCAAATGCAGAAAACAGATAATACTAGAAAACAATAGAACTGTCATGAATATGGACTTGCCAATCAAAAAGAAAATAAGTCCAACAATGTATTAAAGAGAATAATATACCATGACCAAATAAAACACATTCATAAAATAACAGAGAAAATGATCATTGGTGCAGATGCCAAAAAAGATTTTGATACAATTCAACATTCATTAATGATAAAATAAATACCTCATCAAACTAAGAAGAAAAGAACACTTCCACAATCCAGCAAAGGACATCTACAAAATACCTAAATTTAATATTACATCTAATGGTGAAAGTCTAAACACTTTCTCCATAAAATCAGGGACAAAAAAAGATGTCTATTCTCACCACTTCTATTCAACATTGTTCTGGCATTACCATTACCGAGAAGTGGAATAGGGAAGAACACAGGGAAAACTATACAGATTGGTAAGAAATAAAACTATCTAATTCACAGATGACTCGTAACCAACTTACAGAAACTATAAAAACTATGAAAATTAATAAGTAAATATGTTTGTAAATAAGTAAATATGCTTAGGTCAATATACAAAAAAAGAAAAAGTCTTTCTATGTATCAGTAAAGAATAGACCTTTGCTATACAAGCAATATCCTTTATGGTAAAATAAAAACATGAGGTATTTATGGAGAAATTTAACAAAGCACATGTGTAAAAATTTAATAAACAGAAACCTCTAACAGATTTGGAACACCAAAAGGCAGAGCTCTCAAGACTTCTCTTGGTTCTGGGCAGTGACTCAGCCAGTAAAAAGCCATGTTCTCTTTGTATTTTTTTTTTTTTTATTGCCCTCTCAACTTTCTTTTCTTCTCTATAAAACTCTTCTCTCTCACTTGCCATTGGGGACTCACACTATGCTTGCCATGGTTGCACACCCCAAACTGCAATTCTCTGATACTCTTGAATAAACCCATCTTTGATGGAGAAATATCTGGCAGTATATTTGTTTCACATCGACATATGTGAGACCTGAACATTGAAAAGTGGGAAAAATTTCTTAGGTGAACTAAAGAATATGTAAATAAATAGAGACTGTTGATCTACAGACTCAATGCAATCCTCCCCAAATTCCTTACGCACATTGTTTGTATTCCTAATAAATTTCTCAATTTATATGAAAAAGGGAGATTTAAATAGCCGAAACAATTTTGAAACTAGAACAAAGACAATGTGCACTGACTAATTTCAAGAATGTATATAAATTCATAGAAAATGAGATAGCTTGGTGTTGGAATAATAGTAATATATATATAGATCAACAAAAAATAATCGAGAACATAAATAGTCCCATATACATTGTCAATTGATTACCACAAAGTTCTTTGATATTAAGTCTTTAAAGAGAGAGATTTTTAATAAATGTTACTCCAAGAACTGGATACGTATTTGAGAAAAGCAAAGGTATCTAGCTATTCATCCATTATTAGTAAAATAAATAAAAATAGTAAATACTGTACAAGCTATATAACTTAGAATCACAGGTTCTTTATTTCTACTCTATTATTTCTACTCTATTCACAGATTAGTAAATAAATTCAAGCTACGTGTATGCAAAGATTCAAACATCAGCTGAATATACTGGGAAGTGTAAGGAAAATTCTCAGAACTATTAATAACTACGACAACTTAAGCACATGTAAATACTCACTGCAGTTACTAAAAAAGCTTCCCACAAAGAAAACTGCAGGCTAGAATTTTTTACTTTTAAAGATTCCAAAGGAAAAAAAATACCGTTTTTCATATTAAACATTGTATATTTACTTCTTTAGATTTGTTAAAAAATATCCATTTTAAACAATATCCTCTGCTTGCACCAGAGGTGAATTTTTCCAGTCTATCTGATTAGAAAGCAAAGAGAAGCATCTCCCAGTGAAAGCTATGTGGTAATCTGCCTTCTTGCTAAACCACGATGTACAGCGTTTTCTGTCCAACAACACAGAATAGAGAAAATCCTTTCATTTGTGGTCATAGTATTTAAACACAAACTCTTTAAGTAATTTTAATATACATGTGGTCCTTAGGATCACAAAAGAAGACTTAAACATCTACATTTTAAAAGAATCAGATCCTATCCCTGTCAGAGAGACAATTAGCTTTTTGGAACCTTTGTCAGTGCAAAATAAAACAAAACAAAACAACAACCACCTTGAATATAAACTAAAGGTAAAGAAAGGCTGTGATATCACCTGAATAAATAGCTTATCTTTAAAATATATTGGCATGGAGAATAATATTTAAAACTATTTTATTCAGTGAAACTATTATGAATTTTTTAATCACACATTCTAATTCTTATACTTAAAAATAATTTTATAACAGCATATAGTGATAGAAATCATTCAACTCATAGTTTATTCATTATTACTGTCAAAAACAGCAGAAAAACAGTGCCTTTTGCAAACATTTCCAGGGTCAACTGCTATTTAAATATATTGTCATCTTTACTGTCTATAAGCCAGCTCCTCTGTGAAGCCTTATTGGTTCTGCTTCCCTCAGGCAAATTTAATCACAGTCTTTACTACTTCATCAAATTCCTTAAGAACACTGCTATTGTTAAAGACATAACACTCCACCTGAGTTATTGCCTAACCTCTCTACTAAATTATGGAATCCTTAGGTTAAAAAAAAAAAGTACTTATTCATCTTTTATCTTGTGTGTCTTGAATAGCTCCATGAATACTGGAGATCATAAACCTCTTATGGAAAAATATTTAATTTACAGATTCTTTTATAAATTAGCCATATTTTAACTATCCATACTTGCCTTTTACAATAATCCTCTTACTGTTTTCTATTTTGGTTTGTTTGTAGCATAGAGATTTACAAGCTACCCTAAACAAGTAGAGAATAACAAGACTAAAATATATATTACAGAATAAAATCATTATGCATGGTCATTTGTCAAGAACATTTAACAGTTTTCATCAATACTGCATAAAATGCACTGCATTGCTACATGGGGAAAAAAGCTCATAAAGATTGTTTTCATCATTGCAATTGCACATATAAATTTCAATCAGTAGATAATTTATAATCCATTTCATATAAACTATTCAATTTAAAAACATCTAAGTAATGGTCAAGATGGTAAAATACTAAAACAAAAGCAAATAAATACAATTAAAAACTTCTGTTGTTTCTCTTGTTATATTGAATGAAGCCATTGTAGAAATAATTTGCAATTCATATTAGCATGAGCTTCAAAGACTTCATTCTGCTTTCACTTCTTCATTATCAAAAGATTTCTTGTTTTTCAATAATAGGGAAATTTGGAAAAACTTGGTGGAGCAATCAAAAAAAGAAAATGTCTTTGACGTATCAAACTGCATTTGTTATCAACTTGAATTCTCTGCTAGGATTTCGTTCTTGTAGAAAGTAATACTGCTTGATGGATATTCATATCAGTGACAATAAAGTTATTCAGTCCTCGGCAATCATTTCTTAACTTACCATACATTGGTTAGCTTTTCATATGCATGAAGACCCCTGACTTTTTTTTGCTTTTTGCTTTTTAAGGCCACGCTTGCAGCATATGGAGGTTCCCAGGCTAGGGGTGGAACTGGATCTACAGCTGCTGGCCTACACCACAGCCACAGCAACATAGGATTGGAGCCACGTCTGTAACCTACACCACAGGTCACGGTCTATGTCACCAGATCCTTAACCCACAGAGTGAGGACAGCGATCAAACCTGCACCCTTATGGATATTAGTCGATTCAATTACCGCTCAGTCACAATGGGAACTCCAATTCTTGACTTTTTAAAGATAAATTCCACTAATGTTGTCTATGTTTTTCTACATTCCCTTATATTTCATTTATTACTAATCAGTTGATCAATCAAGAGGTCTTAGATTTGCCGTGCTTGGTGCTTTTGTCTATAGTTAAATCTATGGATGTAAAAAGAGGGAAGAAGGGAGAATGGAGGCATATGCTAGGCATCTGTTGGGCATTTGGGAGCAGGGGTGTTTGATCTAACCAGGGGAAGATTTTTCTTGCATTACATGATGCTGGGACAAAAGAAGTTCAATGTGTCATGTATGGAAATCCTAAATTAAAAAGTAAATGAATGAAAATTTGGATTTAATGGGATATAGATCACTTTGGGAAGAAAAGCCACCTGGACTATGTCTTCCAATCCATGATAAGGGTGTGTGTCTCCATGAATTTGGATCATATTTGATTTATCTCAACAATGTTCTTTGGTTTGTTGTGTACAGGTCTTGAAGTCATTTATTAATATATCATTTTAATTTTTTTGGGGGGCCACACCTGCAGCATATGGAGATTCCCAGGCTAGGTGTCCAATCAGAGCTGCAGCCTCCAGCCTACACCACAGCTCACAGCAACGCCAGATCCTTAACACACTAGGTGAGGCCAGGGATCAAACTTGCAACCTCATGGTTCCTAGTCTGATTCGTCCCCCTGCGCCACAACGGGAACACCAGTATATCATTTTTAAACATTATTTTAAATGCCTTTTTAAATTTTTTGACTTTGATTTGTTTTGCTTTTCAATTGTAGAATGCTGGTTTATAATAAGACAATTTTACTTTAAAATATTAAAAAATGATAGAAAGGCACAAAAAGAGACACAGAGAAATAGTAAGCAAATACTACATCCTTGGTAAGAAAGACTTCACCTCATAAAGATGTTGCTTCTCTATAAGCTCATTTAAGCATTTATAGAAATGCCAGTAAAATCACAATAATTTTTTATTATTTGAAGCATGAGAATATGATTAAAATGCTTATTTGGAAAAAAAGTACAAGTAATAATTAGCCAAAATATCCTGAGGAAAAACAAAATGAGCAAAAAAGAGGAGAAGTTATAAGGCATCAAGCATTTTAAACACTTAAAAATGTGTTTTGGATGAAAGGATAGATGAAAAAAACTAAGGGGCCAAAATAGAAAAATGGAATATTAAAAAGTAAGGAAAAATGTATTTTTAAATAAATGGTTAGGATAACTGGAGACCCTAGAAAAGAGATAAAACCATGTCTATTCATCACATTCTACATGAGGATAAATTCCAAAATGACTACAGATTTAAATGTAAAAAGACAAAACAAGAAAACTTGGTTTCCTTTTCCATAAGTAGAAGAGGAAAATATTTTTTTTTTTGGCTTTTTGCCTTTTTATGTAGAGCCGCACCCGTGGCATATGGAGGTTCCCAGGCTAGGGGTCTAACAGGAGCTGTAGCCGCCGGCCTTCGCCACAGCCACAGCAACGCGGGATCTGAGCCGCATCTGCAACCTACACCACAGCTCACGGCAACGCCGAATCCTTAACCCACTGAGCAAGGCCAGGGATCGAACCCGCCACCTCATGGTTCTTAGTCGGATTCGTTAACCACTGAGCCACGAAGGGAACTCCAGGAAAAAAATTTTTAAGCTGTAATTCAAAATCCGAAATGAATGACAAAAATGTTAGATAAATTTGATTACATTAAAAAAACTTCATGACAAAAGAAAAACACCAATAAAGAGACAAATATCAAACTGAAAAAAAAAAAAACTCAACTTAAAATATCAAAGGGTTAATATCCCAAATAAAGCCCATGGAAAATTAGAGAATATTTTTCACAATCCTTAAAAATAGAAAAATGAACACATATTCATAGAAAAAGAAATGGAAACAATCCAAAACCTGAAATACCATTTTCTCACCTCTCACATTGGCAAAAAGCCAGATTTAGCAACATATTTAGTTAAATGGGGAGCAGCTAAATATTAACCTTCATACTTTTGCTGGTGTGATGAAAAATGATACAATCATTGTGAATAGTAACTTGACAGATATGATAAAGTTTGTTAATCTTTCACCCTGAGGCCCAGCAATATAACATCTAGGAATTTATCTAAAATATACACTGGAAAAATATTTTTAAAGTAATATTTTTGTAAACTAAGCAAATGATTGCAGCATTCTATGTGACGAAGTGTGGAAACCTCCCCTCCAATAAAAAAAATTAAAAAAACTTGAAAATCCAAAACTCTGCCAATGAAGACTGTGCTGAATAATCAAAGCTCTACAAAATAATGAAAGCTCTTGCATAAAACTGATTTGATACTCATGAAAAAAGTGGATAAAAGTGGGTATGTTACAGATGTATGTGTACACATATAATGCTACACGTTATCTATATTATACACAATTTTCTCTACCTGGATTTTTGACCTAGACACCCACACAAAATATTTTATAGATATTGCTAAGACTGTTTTCATGTGCACTGTGGAGTAAAGCAAATGCTAACCTAATTCTGTGATTCCTAATTTGCTGAAAATCAGAAGAAAAATACGAAAAGATATAAAATGAACAGATAACGCAAAGACCCTTAACAGGGTTTGAATCTAAATTAGAAAACCCAGTACACCTCTTGACTTATTTCATCTATGTTATCTGGCTATCATTTATCTAGTTTTCTAACTCTGTTCTCTGAAATGTATAGAAAAAAGGATTCAGTGCAATAGTAGTAAGCATAACTAGCACCCAGATTATGCTATGTAGACACAATTTGCTACTAAAAGTAATTAGTTGCCTCAAGAGAAATGATTGATTTTGGTCTGTGGCAGGAGAGCAATAACAAGCCTGTAATAATAATATGCCAGAAAACCTGAAAACTACCAGTGACTCCTGGGGCTTTGCCAAAAGTTGAAAACGTTTGAGCAAGAATAACTTGAGTGTGTTGAAATCCATCAAATTAATGTATTTCTGAGTTAATAATGATGTTTATATAAAATTATTAATTTTATATCAATTAGTCATTGATGAAGATTCAGGGAAGTGAATCCTTATTTTGAAAACCAGTAATTGTTGAAAAAGAATCAAGCATTTATCCTGTCTTTTTGATACCACTGGTAACTACAGAGTTGATGAGGGTATATTTTTACTTTAAAAAGTTATAATAAGTAAAGAAAGAATGATGAAACTAAGATAGTACCTTTTTATTTTTTCCCCAAGCCACATCTGTGACCTATACTACAGCTCACAGCATTGCTGGATCCCTGACCCACTGAGCAAGGCCAGGGATTAAGCCTCCCTCCTCATGGATGCTAGTCAGATTCATTTCTACTGCATCACAATAGGAACTTCAAGACAGTACCATTTTTACCTGCTGGTGAATTAATGGATCTAGGCGAGGATCACTAAGAGCTGTTACTGTCATGAAAAGAGACACCAGAAAGCCTATGCCCCCTATGGTAGAACCATTCACCCAAAACAGATGATTGTGTTCAACTGTATCATACCATCTTTATGTACTTGTAGCCACTCTACAGGTCTAGCAATAAAGCCTGAAAAATATTTTTACCTAAGTTCTGAAATTCCAATTTTATCAGGATCAAAAAATCAAAGTTACAAAAATGTGTAAATACGGGAAGATATTTCTTGTTTAAGATACAGTCCCTCCCTCCATGGAAAGAATCTGCTGCCTCTGGGACTACAGGTACATAGTTCATTTTGATAGCTATAGAGGCCTCCAGGGCAATGCACATTTCAGAGCAGGGTTAAATTAAGATATTAGTTTCTCTCTATTCTTGCTGTTCAATATAAACCTTCCAGAGCACTCTCTGCAGACGAGCCACCGAGCAATATGCACAGATTATTATTAACAAATTAATTTGACTCCTTAAAATTGCATTAGGGATCATTCTCAAAAAGCAATACGTGGATTCAGGATTGTAACTTGTTAGAAATAATGAAAAATAGATAAAGTGATTTTCCAATATTTTCTACACAGCGGTTTAAACAAAAGTGAGAGGGGGGAAAAAAAGGAATGTTAGAGAACAATGAGAATAATGTAAGCTCTTGCTGAGCTTCTCTGAGTAAAATAACAGCCATAAATCAGAGTACAAGATTCTAGACCCTGGAGATCCTACTAAGAGAAATTTGATGAGACTTAGACTGAAGAAAAATCTGTCAATCTCATGTGATTTTTATTCTATATTTTCAAAGTTATACTTTGCTTGTGAACATAAGTAGGATAATTTACTGATATCCCAAAGGAAAAAGAGCACTAATGGTGGAATGAATATTATCATGTTTTTGTTAACAGTTTTATTTTCACTAAGAACTATTTACAGAAGGTATGGCTTACTAGAAATATTTGCTGTGCCCAGAGGTCCAAATGTTAGTTTTCAGATGCTCCAGCCAACATTAATGAAATAGAAACTTTTAGCTTCAATGCCCAAAGATGAACAATAATTGTCTTTATATACCACAAAACTGTGTTTAAATTTTTAGTACTGCATATTTTTCAAGATGTTTTTCCTTATACTAATCCTATGACTTTTGAAATTAATACAAAGCAATTACATTATTCTAAATCAAATTATTTAAAAGTGGATTTTACCATTGTCTCACTTTCTAAATAGCAATCTGATGACTTATTCTAGGCATAGGGAAGTACCCTAGATGGAAACTCTAGATAAATCTTAGAAACCATCATTACTGTTTCTAGTCCTAAATTCTTAGAGATACCATCTTTGTCAGTAAGTAAACTGAAATACTTTCTAATAGTGGAAGTTACCAATACATTTCCAACAAAGCAAAGTTTTACAGCATAGGGATTGTGAATAATTTTAGCTCTATTTGTGTTAGATAACCAAATTTTAATAATTTCCAATTTGAGCAAATTGAGTTTAACAAACCAGGGTACCTAGTATTTTTCACACATAGTAGCAAATAGTCATGTATGTCTTTGGCATTTTAAATATTTTGATATACCAATGTAGGCATATATGTGTTACTGACAACTCTTTGTAAATTTTTAGTGTATTCATCTTTTCTGTACATATATTTTCAAAATAATCTCATTTTCTCTAGCAGCTTGAAATTCTAAAAACAGTAATTTAAAAAAACACTTGATTATATATCCTACACCACACCAAATGAAATAAAAGCATTTATTGATTGTTCCAATTATGTGTATTTATACATTATATATACATGGTTAAATGTATATATAGTGTATGCATATGCATATGTGTATATATGTATACATAATGTATATATATACATTTGTATATATATAATGTGTATATATACAAATATATATGTACATTTAACCATGTTATCTTGTATATTAATTCCTTTCTTATATTGTACATACAAAACTAAATTGGTCAAGGTGTTTATAAAAAATCATTCTAAATATTCAGGAACAGGTGCCAAGAACTGGAGACAATTAACTAATCTACAGTAGTTTTCTGAGGCTGTCATAATGAATTACCACCAACTCGGTGGCTTAAAACAGAAACATATTCTCTCACAGTTCCTAAGACTAGAAATCTGAAACTTGACAAGACCATACTCCCTCTAAGACTCTAGGATAAAATGTATTCCTTGCTTCTTTCAGCTTTTGATTGTCGTTTGCATTCTCTGATTTGTGGCTACATCACTCCAACCTCTGCCCCTGTGATCTACTGCCTCTTTCTTTTCTATGGGTCTCAATTCCCTCTCTATTCATTTCAACACTTGTCATTGGATTTAGGACCCACACATACAGTCTTCATATGTCCCTGCAAAATTTGTATGCTGATGGCCTAATCCTTGGTACCTCAGAATTTGATTGTATTTAGAAATAGGGACTTTAAAAAGGAAGGTAAAACAAGGCCATGAGATTGGGTCCTGATACAACCTGACTGATGTCTTTGTAAGAAGACAAAATCTATACACACACAGCAACACAAGGAAAAATCTCATTCACAGAGGAAAAACCTCAAGAAAGAAGGTGCAAGCCTTCTCATCAGCAAACCAAGAGGAATGACCTCAGAAGACATCAAAACTGATAGTATCTTGATCTTGGACTTCTAGCCTGCAGAACTGGGAGAAGATAAACTTCTGTAGTTTTAGTCATCCAATCTGAAATATTTTGTCATGGTAGCCTCAGAAAATTAATATATATATGCAAAGAAGTTTTTTCAAAGAAGGCAACTGTTATAGGTTCTGGAGGAAGCCATAATCTAACTTATATAAATATTCTTTATTGGGAAAATATCCTATTACATACAAAGTAATGAATAAATAAGACAAAAAAAATTACTACAATGACTGCACTGGAAATGCCAAGTTATTCAATGGCCCTTAAGTCAATCACTGCAATGTCAAATCAATGGCCAGTCTAATACTGAAACGTGAAACATCTTTTTGGCGTTAAAATGCTTAGTTATAAAATTGTGCTTTAGTGATAGAGAATATTTTTCAATATTATCAAAATGTTGAAATTAAAACATTATCAAAAGTTTACCAATATTTAATATGTCTATGTCACTGCTAAAGCAATTATCTGGTGGAGTCTAATGGTTGTATGTACAGGTCACTTTCTGTTTATAACATTGCTGAAGATCTGGGTAGTGATCACATGAAAAATATGCAACCCTTATTCTCATACAATTAAAAAAATGGAGAAAGCAGCAAGTCAATTGCATAAACAGACTTTTAAAAAACGATTCCTTCCATGTTTTAGGGAAATAAAGACACTAAACAGAAGACTGAGCTTAAGATTTTGGAATTATGATTATCATCATCTTCAATTTATATATAACAAAAAGGAGGTGTAGAAAAGATGTCTAACATATCTGTCTTGTTCTAAGGCCCCTGTTTGGGGTTTTTTGTTTGTTTAATTTGTTTTGTTTTTCTGGTATCACACCAAGGTTGAAAACTGCTAATCATGGCAGTTTGCAGAGCGGACTGGAGAGAACTGGAATGCCTAGGTCAAGGCATATCAGACTGGGGGTGGACAGTGGATCTTGCTTCTGTGTTTCAGGGTAACAATTAATGGAGTCTGTGCTTGTGTACACTTAGGGAATATGAAACACAGCTGTTCCCGAGAAAGGGTTTTAGCATGTGGCAGGACTTGCTTTTTGCGAGGCCCTGATCAGAATTGGAAGTGAGACAAACATGTGTTTCTCTGTTCTAGGGGGATAAACACCAGAGGAGAAAGCAATAAACTGGTGCCTGGAGTGAGCTGAGTGTAAGGAAACATTGCTATACATAGGAAAAAATTACAGCAAGATACATTTGCTCTCAGATAACATAATTATCTACATAGAAAATGTAAAAAACTCAGCAAAAACAAACAAAAAACCCTTCTCTAACAAGTGGTGGCAGTAAGGTTGCAGGACACAATGTTAGCAAACAAATGTCAACTACTTTCCTAAATGCCAGCAATGAACAAGTGGAATTTTAAATTAAAAATACAACACAAATTTTTTCAAAATTACTTAGGTACAAATCTATTAAAAATGTACAAGATCTGGAGTTCTTGTTGTGGTGCAATGGAAATGAATCTCACTAGGAATCACAAGGTTGCGAGTTTGATCCCTGGCCTTGCTCAGTGGGATAAGGATCCAGCATTCCTGTGAGCTGTGGTGTAGGTTGCAGATGCGGCTCGGATCTGGCGTTGATGTGGTTATTGTGTAGGCTGGCAGCTGTAGCTCCGATTAGACCCTTATCCTGGGAACCTCCATATGCTGCAGGTGTGGCCCAAAAAAGGAAAAAAAAAAAGGCACAAATCTGTATGTGGAAAACTACAATATTATGATGAATTAAATCAAAGAATAAACAACTGGAGAAATATTTCCTGTTCATGGATAGGAGGACTCATTGCTGTTAAAATGTGAGTTTTCAATTTGATTTATAGTTTCAATGCAATCCCAATCAATCACCCAGAAAGTTATAACATGGACATCAACAAACTGATTTTGCAGTTTATATGGAGAATTAAGAGACCCAGAATACCCAACACAATTTTGAAAGAGAAAGACAAAGTTGGAGGATTGATTCTACCCTATTTTAAGGATTACTATAACGCTACAATAATCTATTCAATTTCTTCTCTCCTGCAAGAAGAAATACGTAGATCATTGACACAGAATGGAGAACCTAGAAATAGATCCACACAAGTAAGGATGACTATTCTTTGATACAGAAGCAAAGGTAATATCATGCTTGTCAAAAAAAAAAAAAAAAATAGATACATGCCTTTAAAAAATTAACTTGTAATGGATCATAGACCTCAATGTAAAATGCAAAATTATAAAACACTGAAAAGATAACACAGGAGAAAACCTATATAACCTATTTAGATACAACATCAACAACATGATCTATGAAAGGAAGAACTCATAAGCTAGACTTTATTAAAATATTATAATAAAAAAAAACTGCACTGCCATGAGCTGTGGTGTAGATTGCAGACGCGGCTCGGATTCCGCGTTGCTGTGGCTGTGGCGAAGGCCGGCGGCTACAGCTGCTGTTAGACCCCTAGCCTGGGAACCTCCATATGCCGCGGGTGTGGCTCTACATTAAGGCAAAAAGATAAAAAAAATGAAAAAATAAAAAAATTTATATTATAAGTATTTACATGACAATACATTTCCCTAAATATGCATATATAAAATATGTTAATTTTTGACCTAGGAAATTGATGATTATTATTCAAATATTACTTTAAAAACATTTTACATTTGAATATCTGTGACTTGTTTGTGGCTTTTGTTGTATTTGCTTTAAAATCTTTCCTACCAATTATTTTTTTTCTTTGATTACTTTACTTTGTTCTTGCACATGTAACAGCTATTAAGATCTCTTTAATTCTTCTAAAATTTTCTTATCGCTTGTATTACTTCTGATACAATTCTGATTTGCTTTTGTACAGCAATAACTATGTTCTTTACCACTCTAAAACTTTAAAAGTAGATTTAACTATTGATTTTCAGTTTCATTATTATCTTGTTATGTCAAACCACATTTTTCCTTAAAATATACTTTTCAACTTTTTTTTTTGGTCTTTTTAGGGCTGCACCCAGAACATATGGAAGTTCCCAGTCTAGGGGTCGAATTGGAGCTGAAGCTGCCAGCCACAGCCACAGCCACGGCAACGCCAGAGCCGAGCCACAGCTGTGAACTACACCACAGCTCATGGCAACACCAGATCCTTAACTCACTGAGCAAGGCCAGGGATCAAACCCACCGCCTCCTGAAAACTAGTCAAGTTTTTACTGCTGAGCCACAATGGGAAATCCATCAACTCATTTTTATTTTTTGCCTTACAAAGTCCAAATATTTTGTATTTTACACTTAAATTTTATTTTATGTTTAATTCTAAATCAGCTCAAATTATGTTTATAATGGACATATATATTATTGTCACACACTACTTTTGCTGTTTCTAAAGGACTTCTTAGAAATTCCAATTTTTATATATGGTAACATTTAGAATGTTCGAATTTTATTTTCCCTCATTCTTAATTTTGCATTTGCCTTAATAAACAATTAAGGAATCTTGATCTTTTCAGCACTCGCTATATGAAAGTTCAAGATATCAATTACTGTCTCTCCATTTGTATGCTGATGAAGTTCCACATCAGATGCAAAGTTGGAAGGCAAGGTGATGTGTACATCACTTAGATAAATTTCCTGTAATACCAGGCATGCATGCATTTTAATTCTGAACTAAAGACAGACTTAATCTTACTCTTGTGGCCTTGTCCTTGAAATATCAAAAAAAAAAAAAATACCTGAAGAAATTGAATTCATTCTGTATTTCTTCTTTGACCAGCACACAAGCAACCACAAATAAGCAACCCATATCAATTACAGTCAACCATACACAGTGTGTTTTCTCTTCGATTTCACCATCTTTGAAGCTCATATCCCAGCTACTTCCCTCCTGGTTCCCTTTACTGATTGAAAAGAAGATGATAAATAGTAAGATGGAGTGGCAAATATACCACACTTGCCATCACAAAATACCCATCCCGTTAGTGAGCTGGATGCCAGCCACATCTCCAGGTGTGAATATCATTGAGTGTTTGCTGGTGGAAGTTGGACAGTTTAGCACATAAAATAAATGTTTAGAGAGATGTAGATATTAACATATTTCCATTTAAATATGTTTAAATAAAAATATAAATTACTTGATTATACTTGCAAATGTTTCATTTTAGCCTTTATCTTCTGTTTGAAGATATCTGTTTACTAAAACTTATTTCTCAACATATATATTACACATTAAAGTATACATTTTATAATTGTGCTTAATTTAGAAAACTATAAATAAAGATCATGTTAAATTATAAAGTTAATATATATAACTGGTTCTAATTACATTTTAATAATGATAATAAAGTTAATATATATAACTGGTTCTAATTACTTTTTAATTACCTTTTAACAATGGTAAAATATATAATAAAGATGTATAATCATTTATTTTTTGAAATATATTATTATAAAAATACTTGAAAGAGTAAAATGCAGATACAGTTTTATATATTTTTTTTATTTCTAGAAGGCAAAATTACTACTATGCTGAAGCATTTGTATTTATCTTTAAAATGATCTTTTAACTAACAATAACAATGACTGTTTAAAATACATATATGTCAGTTTAAAAAGTAACACTGAGAATGAAAAAATATATTTTTGTTGTTTTTCAATATTACTGCTAAGCAAATTGATACTTAATTACTAATATTTCTACTATGAGATCATTAATTTTATAAGGTTTATAATATTTATATTGCTTTGTGTATTAAGAAAAGCTTTTCTTTCCATGGAAACTTCCATTGAAATTTCACTTAATTTGTAAGGTTGTATTATTTGTGCTTCAACAAATATACCAAATATATGATTTTCTATAAATTACACACACATACAACTCCAAAACACATACACACACACACACATCACATCACACAGGAGCATGCATGTGGATCAGTATTGAAGATATTTATGAATATGCTGATATTTTAGTTATTATATTACTGTGACAGAAAGATAAATATATACATTAAAGAACAGGGAAAAAAAACTCATCCATTCTATTTAAAGTACATGTATATATGTGTGTGCATATGTGTACATGTATGTTTAGCCCTACTGAATAAACTGTACTAATATATTTTACATTTTACACAATCTGAGATGGGTACTTTACCAATATATCTTCACTAGGTTATTTTAATTCTCTACACATAGTTTTAACATCCCATGATAGCACCAAAAATGGAACTCAAGTCTTGCCCCAATTCTTCTTAGCATTTATCCCACTCAAAATTCCCTGACTAAACTCTGTCACAAGCAATTATGTCATTATGTTTTGCTAAGAAAAACAACCTTTATAAATGAAACTAATAGAATATTCTTATTAGGAAACATAATTGGATATAACCAGTTTCAAAAGCATGTTAAATAAATATTACAACATTAGGAGAAGCTTAGGGATTCTCTGGTGTAAACAGAATACATGCTCAAGTGAAAGCTTTACACAGAATATTTGTTGGTTAAATTTGATACACTGGTGAAGAAAGGAGTGAAGTATTGGATTAAGCCCCCTTAGATTATTTCTTTCCACTAAATTTGAAAATAAATGGAATATGTAGTCAAACTTTGTAACATCCTACAATAGAATGCATGTTAAATTTAGTAACCAGATCATGGAGTGTAGGATTTAGAGTGAAGAAAGGAGGAAGATAAAACAAAAATATGTGGTAAAGGAGAAAACAGGTAGACACTATTTATCATTTATTTTTCAAATAGACATTTTTTAGAGCAATTTTAGGTTCAAAGCAATAGTGGATAGAATAGAGAGGTACCTCATATATTCTCAAACTCTGCACATGCAATAACTCCCCCATTATGTACATCCTTCATCAGAGTGTTACACTTGTTAAAAATCAAAAAACCTACATTGACAAATCATTACAATTCAAAGTCTCTACTTCAGGGTTCACTTTCATGTCACACATTATCTGATTTATAACAAATACATAATGACATACATCCACCATTATAGCATCACACAGAATAGTTTCACTGCCTGAAAATTCCTCTGTGTTCCACCTATTCATCCTCCCTTCCCTGCTAAGCTCTATCAACTACTTATTTATTTACTTATCTATCTATCTATCTATTTATTTATTTATTTATTTTTAATGGTTGCACCTATGGCATATGGAAGTTCCGGGGACAGAGACTGAATCTGAGCTGCAGCTATGACTTCTGCAGCAGGTGTGGCAATGTCAGATCCTTTAACCCACTCAACTGGGCCAGGGATTAAACCTGCTCCTCCACAGCGACTCAAACTAGTGCACTCAGATTCTTAGCCCACCAAGCCACATGGGAACTCCACACTCTGTCAACTACTGATCTTTACTGTGTTAAAACTTCTGCTTTTTTCTTAATGTCATATACTTGGAATCATAGAGTATGTAGCCTTTGTAGATTGCCTTCTTTTAGTTATGCATTTAAGGTCCCTCTATAACTTCTACAGCATGGCAGTGCATTTCCTTTTTAAAGCTGAATAATATTCCATTATCTATATGTGTCACACTTTATTTATCCATTTACTTATTGAAGCCCATTTTGATTGTTTTCAGGTAATGGCAACTCTGAATGTATCTATTATAAATGCGTGTGTGCAGGTTTTTATGTGAATATAAATTTTCAACTCCTTTGCATAAAGATCCAGCCACCTTCCAGTCAGCCTATCAGCTAACTACAGATTCCTGGGCAAGTTCAGCCCAGATTAGCCACTGGAGGCTCAGATCAGAACCACTCAGCCAATCTACAAAATTGTGAGAAATAATTTTTTTTTCCAGCAATTACTGGGATAGCTTTTCACTTAGCATTCTTGTGGACATTCACAACTAATACAAGGAGAAATTAATTGTAGAAAAAAAGTATTCAACACTGTTTTTCTTCTGCCTGTTACTAATATTAGGTTTCTAAATTGCACATCTCAGAAAACTCAGGCTTTAAGTAGTATGTAAAGTATCTGGGTCTTTTTTTTCCCATACAGAACTATGTGTAATTCCATGTTATCATCTTATCAGATTATGTTAATTAATTATAAAATGTATAACGCATTACTATTAAATTATGCATGGACAATCACAGGATAAAATTCCTCTAACTAAAATGTAGACTTCAGTTTCCTTTCCTAGTCTAAGAGTGTTTGATGCTTCTGGTATATAACTTCACAGCTTCTAAGCATTACAGGTTTCCACTAATAATATTAATTTATTTTTTCAGTCCCTTCTAAAACTCAAGATGGCCAAATGATCATCAGAATGTACTATTTATTCCTTCTTTATAGTCCACATTCTTACATTTCACAGTTGTTCTTTGGAAAAAGTAGAATAATTTTTTGGATTCAGCTCAGTGAACTGTCTTTTCCCTTCAACATGTCTCATCATTTCTTCTGAAGCTGTGTGGATGTGTGGCCTGCAGCTTGGTATCAGCTTCCTGATTTATCATGTACTCTCATCATGACAGTGGCAGCAGACCCATTGGTGGGTCACTTGAATGGGATGATTCTGGCAGGCATTCCTGAAGGCTCATCCTATATATAGCCTTTTCCATCAGCCTTCCAAACACTTCAGTGAGCAAGCTATAATCCATGATAAATCTTTTTTTTTTCTGTTTAAACTGGTTAGAATGGATTCTCTTTTCTTTAACTAAGAGCTTCTGAACATAAAAGAAGGATCATAATTGCACTTTGTATCCTTGATAATATCTGGATACATTTAAATTGCTTAATAAAGATAGCAGATTAAATGCTTATAACTTTACTATTCATAATTACAGTCCAACTCAAAGGTATTCAAAAATTTAGTGACAGTATACAAACAAATGTAAAATTATGAAACAAAAAAATCATTCCATTATTTGATATTTATATCAAACAGTAAACACAAAATGGAACTAATAATTTAATCCAATTTTTCCTTAACATCAATTAATGTACTTAGAAATATATAGTGTTATCTTAAATGAAATTTAAAGAATAATTCTTGATAAAGCGCTTAAAGATAAAAGTGTGCAGGTCAGAGAAAAGGAGGAAGAATCTATAATGTTCACTGTACTACTCATGAGCTGTTGAAATTAACACTGTCAGAATGTAGTCATTTATACGTTTATAAAAAAAAACTTTCACATTTCAGAGAAATTTCTGAAATACTAAAAATAACATTATAATAATGATCATATGAAATATTAATGAACTAAAGAGAAATCCAACAGGCATATTAAGGAAAAAAAAATAGAAGCTCACTGAAATCCTTTACATATACAAATAAACATCAATTTCTTTTAAAATTTTCATTGCCTTAAAAATGCCATTATGTTTCCTCTCCATGTTGGATCAACCTGGACTTTTCCCCATCTTGCAGGGGCTCTGGATAAGAAGCCTCCATTGCTTGTATAAACACAACATCACAGGCCACCTACCCTTACATTATTCTTTGAATTTTAATGAATATAATATGTAATTATGGCCAAGAGTCAAGTGACATTATATTCTTTTCCACTTCTCATTTTTGTAACTGATTTTTTTTTTTCTTTTTAGAGCCACACCTGTGGCATATGGAGGTTCCCAGGCTAGTGGTCCAATTGGAGCTACAATTGCTGGCCCCTGCCACAGGTACAGCCACAGGAACGCCAGATCAGAGCTGCATCTGCAACCTACACCACAGCTCATGGCAACGCTGGATCCTTAACCCACTGAGCGAGACCAAGGATCAAACCCGCAACCTCATGGTTCCTAGTTGGATTCGTTTCCTCTGTGCCACGACGGGAACTCCTCCACCTTCTCATTTTAAATAAAACCCTAGGAATTCTTAAATTTATCTGTGTGGTTATCCTTACAAACATTGATAATGCTATTGATATCAACAAAATGTATGTATTTAAAAATGCATTATTATCCCCCCACCAATGAAATGATGAAATCTAAGAAAGTATCTCCCATTTTTCAGAGCCCACAAGGAAAACTCTAAGAGGGAAAACCTAAGTAAACAAGACAATATATCAAAGCAATTATCATAACAATGATGGAGCTCCAAAATAATCATCACTACTAACTGGGCAGCAAATCAAACACTGAGGTAATAGAGAAAACTCAGTGCTTAGGGACCAAAGCAGATAGAGGTCACAATGGGATTTTTCAAAAAGTTAAGTCAAAGTAAAAAGGCTATTCTTAAACACAAGGAATACTATTTTTTTAAATAAACAACTCTCTATTAATGTTTTGAGATTCACGATTTACAATGAAATAAATATAAACATTATTATTTATATATACATAAGCCACATTTGGAGTTATTTACACTTTCTAAAAGTTTAGATGTAGTGTTAATAAGATGTCTCTAGGGAAACTCTTTTTCTTTGGTTCATAGATATTACTATGAAAGAAAAACTGAGTGCACAAACAAATATCCTTGAGGCTTCTAAGAAACTTGCATTATTTTCTATATTGGCTTATTAAATAGGATAGTAATAAAATAAAACTAATTTTGAAACACATCTGATTAGTTTTTGGTGTATTTTCTACCATTTTATAATCTATGAATTATTCCAGCAATATCAAAAATATATTAGCTGCATAGCAATTGTTGCTTAATAGGCAACTTAAGGCCATGAAACAATACTGCAGTTCTTTTAAAATAAAATACCTAATAGAATAGCAGAAAATCCTTCATTAAAACACTAATTTCTTCTTATTGATGGGGCCACAAAATAGCTGTACGACTATCATAACCACCAGACATCTGAGCTTATAGTCAGCTAATTTAAGAAACAAGATATGAAATTAGTACCCTGGGGCTGAACACAAGCACTTAGAATTGAGATGTGACATTAATTAAAGTAAGGAAAGAGCTACAATATTACTGTGAAGTAATCATTATGCTAAGGAGAACATATAAAAAGAACTGGAACTGAAGGATAATGCCCAATTATCTTGCTCTGAATGAAGTTCAAATGCAATACCATGATCTTCCAAATGAAAAATTACAGTTGAACTTTCTAAAAAATAATCCCCAGTGTATGCACAATGAATAAAATTACAAACAAGGAAACAAACATAGAAACCATAACATGAAACAAAATACAGAACAAAACAAAGATGAGAGTGATTATAGGCAACCTTACGGTAGTGCTCATGAGTCCAAAAAGTTAGGCGTGGACATAAAACGTAGAATCCTCACAACAAACATGATTGTGTTCTTGCCAACACTATCTTATAGAAGCAGTGGGAAGAGACTCTTACCTTTTTATATTAGAAGTTAGGGAGGATGGAGAAAGTGCCAGTGAGCTATCACAAACATCCTGAACCCACTGATGCAAAAGAGATTGGGTGTTGGGGTATAGATGGAGAGAATATATGAATCTGTGAAAATGCTGGGAAGGGAAGGAGAGTATGAGATGGAAGAAGAAAGAGAAGATATAAGATGAAAGAAGAGATGAGGAAGTTAATAAAAGAAAGAAGGCAGAAAGAAAAGGAAAAATTAAAGCAAAAGTCTTTGTTTCAGCCTTTACACTAATGAGCATGGCTGCTGATTAGTTCTGATTGCACACAGTAATGGAAACAGGAGTATTCTTCCTTACTGATCTTGTTCCATGTACAGTATCCCTTACCCCTTCCCCTTAGTTTGTATAAATTGGCTAAGCCTTTGAGATTTGGTTCAGATCACCCATTCTGCAGGAAGACAGGATGACCTCTCCCATTCTTGCACGTTTCAACTTATTGTGAGACTGAATCATATTTTTCCCTCCTTTATGTCTTGGTGGTTGTAACAAATAGTGTGTTAGAACAGATAGTTAGGCATATGGAATGATGACTTGAACACCTTTCCCATTGATAGAGTGATCCATTTCACCAATCAAGGGTATTGAGCAAGTGGAAGGAAGATGATGGATCCTCATTTTGAAGAACATCCCGAAGTATCAAACAGCATCACCACAAGAACTTTTTGCTTTATTTGTTGTTGAAAGTCTTGGTAGGTACTTTCACAAGTACACACTTGAACAAAAGAAAACTGGGGATTTTTCCCCAAAGGAGGATTTCTGAGAGTTTTTTTTCCATTGTTTGAAAAGATATTTTTAAAAAAATGCACAGTCATTTCTATTTCTATCACTGAAATAAAAATGCATGAATACTATATAACATAATGTCATTCATCTATTCATGAATGCAATCATAAAACAGAAATGGAATTAGTTTTTGGATGTGCCTGACACTGAACCAGGTCCTTATTTTAGCTGTCAATTAAATGAAACACAGGCTTTGTCTTCTTAGAACTTGAAACCAAGTGAGGAAAACCACCATTAATCAAGGGAACACACACATAAATGTGGATTCACAAACTGAGGACTCACAAAGCACACTCACAAAATGTGACACATTCTTGGAAGACTAAAGATCAATTTCATTAATACTCAGTAGGTCTTCACAGACTCAATCAAGTGATGATAGAGCAGAGTCTGTACAAATAGTACCAACAAATTGTAATTTTCTCTTTTCCTTCAAGTACTACTGCATTGCAAATTTCAATTATTTCTGTGATTGATTCATTTATTCATGTTTTTGTTGAATCAATCAGTGAACAAGTATTTCTTCAGCACTCATTGTGCTAATACGGGTCAAACAGGTGCTAAAGACAGTAAACAAAACTGACATGGCCCTAAGCAAAATTTATAGACTCATAAATGTGAAAGGCATCAAATCAACAATTACCTTATTGGTGCTTAAGTGATAGAACAAAACATACAGAGGGACTTGAAGCAGTTTGGAAAATCTAGGAAGATTCTTCAAGATTCCTTGAAGAAGTGATCTGAGAACACTAGAGAAGGATAAGGTTGGATAGACAAATAATAGGAGTGTTTCAGATAAGTAGATTCAACATTGCAAAGTTCTTTTCTTCGTGTGTGTGTCTTTTTAGGGCCACATCCACCGAATATGGAAGTTCCTAGGCTAAGGGTCGAATTGGAACTATAGCTGCCGCCCTATATCACAGCCAAAGTAATGACAGATCCAAGCCACATATTCACCTTGCACCATAACTCATGGCAATGAAGGATCCTTAGCAAGGATCCCACTTAGCAAGGCCAGGGATCGAACCCCCGCCCTCATGGATACTAGTCCATTTCGTTACCGCTGAGACATGATGGGAGCTCCCTCTTTTATTTTTTAAAGTTCTTAATGTTAAAAGAAACTGAATGAAGTCTGAAATGAATGAAGTTTATCTGAACAACTTCACCGGCCCCATCTAGTGATCATTTATTTGCTACGTATACGTATCAAATATATGTGTATAAATACATCACATTTTATATATATATATATATATATACATATATATATATATATATATATATACACACACACACACATATTTTTATAAAGTTCTTAGGGCAGATTTTCTTTATTGTATATTATCTCTCACACAATCTAATAATATACCACACTTGTCTGAGTCAGTGGGTTCCCCAGATGATTAATCCAAGCCATCATGATACTGTGTTCATACAGAGCATATGACTCATTTCTGACAAATAAGATATTTGCTGGGAGCATCTGAAAATTAATGAATTGGTACTCAGATAAGAAAGGCAAGAAATACATTATTTCTTCCTTTGGACAACATTATGTCTATAAATGATACCTGGAATTGCCACATCCAAACCAGAAATAGCTGAACTCTTGAATCCATGATAAACATGATCTGGGAAGAGTCGTGTTAGGGAAGATTTTCTTAAAATACTCTATAATCAGAATTATTTAATTCAGGGACATTACACCACCTACCCATAGAAGATGGTATAAGATCTTAGTTAATTGCAAGAATAGACGTTTTAACCACTGGCCATTTGGATCAGAACAAGACTAATATTCTCACTTCTAAGGGAGATACAGTGAAGAATTACATGGAGAGAGGAAATGAAAATAAATGTGAAGTTTTCAATGTTTTCATTTAACTTAACTGATTCCTAAAGAATGTATACCCCAGGTCTCTGTTTTACAGTAAATAAAAAATAAGGGTACAACATGGTGACTGAGCATGAATTCAGACTTCCTTACATTTTTTTTTTTCACATTATTTCCTGCAGGATATTGTTTTCGGATGAAAACAACAGACAGAATACGTAAAGCAGGTATTGGGGGAAAACAAAGAACAGGTGCTCTGGTTGAAGGTAAGGAGGCCCTGGAAAGCCCTAAGGTCTCTTTGATCTTCTATTCAGTCCCACACTCTCCCTAAGAAGCCGCTACTCTGTGGTTCATTAGGACAGCTTTTGATAAATCACTTTTCAGTTTTGTTAGCATCATTAAGATAGGCTAAGCTGCATCTTCTGCCATGCTCTCTAGATTTAAGAATCAGCTTCAGGCACAGATGGTACCTCCACCTTTGTTACTAACCTGTTCCTACAACAGGGCATTAACACAGACCCTTGTAAACTAAGGGTTTTATCCCAGGAGATCCATTAGCACATGATTATACTTGTATTCCCAAACAACTGTAGAAACACAGTCATGCAAAGCCAGTTGCAATTTACAAATGATATTTTTAAACGTACCATATAGCAAAATAATATATTGCTTATAATATCCAACATCCTGTTTAAAGAATGAGGTTTTATGCAGAATAAGGAACTTTTAAAAAATAATACCCAAAGAAGAATAAGAGATCAGATGTTTTCTGTTACTTTCAAGTTTGTATTTGCCTGGAGATTCTCAAGGGAAACTTGCCACACTCTTCTCCCAAAAACTGTGTGGAGAATCAGGATCTTGGGGAATCAGGTGTAATCTAAAAGATATACTTAAAGTATTTTTTATTTTTCGAATAAATATGGAATATAAACTGGGAGTTTTATTGATTTATAGATATTCATGGACTACATAGCATATATTACAGAAGCACAGATTCAAAGAGGGAGAGAAATGAGGACTAAAAAAACATAGTAAAATTCTCTAACTTAACATGAGTGATTATAACAATGATGAAGTCAGAGAATTACGTGGTAGCTTTATACTGTCTGAACTCTAAAATAAGGCATTTAGTATGAAGTTGAGGACAAACTGAAATGAAGATTATCTAATAATATTATTGTCCATAGTAAAAACCAGCACTAATATTGAATTGACAGAAGTTCAAAGTAAAAGAGGCATTAAGTTCCAAAATTTTAGATAAATAGATGGAGAAAAAAATTTCACTTCAAATATTTATAGTGCAGTATAATTCCCACTACTTAGGATCAATTGATTAAAAACACAAATTATATAAATTACAAAAATGCTGTCAGTAGTTTCCTTGAAATGACATTTATTTTGTGCATTTTGGAAAAAAAATGAGTTTGCTAAAGATCCAAATCTGAATAACAATATTTTATCAGTCATTTTCTAACTAGGAATAATGTTCCATATTAAAAAAACAAAAAGCTAGTTTTCTCCACAACTCAAATAAACTACCCTTCTTCTTCAAGATAATTATTATATCTTTGATGGCAGCAGAAATGCTTTGTATGCAGCTTCAACTTTGTCATACTGAATACTGAGAGTATGAGTAGTCAAGTGTTGAAATGCAAACCAACACTGTATTTTACTGCTTCTTGAAGGATATTCTTTAATGAAATTGGCTTTCTTCTCCCTGAGATTATGTGATAGTAAAGAACTAAGTGATCACTAGCACCATCTCATGCCACTGTTGGATTCTTGCTAAGGAGCACGGATTTTGCCCACCACTGCTTTGCATCACTAGTGTAAAAATCGACAGCTTGAAAAAGTCCAGTTACTCTCTTAGCATTATATAAAAACAGGCTCCCTGACTCACAGATCCCCTGAAAGTTTTAGCCCCTGGATCTAGAGGATATTCTCACTTGGAGAACCACTGGTATAGGTCTTCAATTGTAAAAGCTCCAATACCTTCTGCTAACTTTTAGCAAAGAAGTTTTGTGGAAAAATGGTCATGTGCAGGAAAGCAACTTGTGTCCCATGTTCAGGACCATATGTAGGAAAGGAACAGAATACACTGTAATCTTGCTAATCCTATGAAGTCTAGCCTCAACCTAAGTAGTTTAAAAGAAGCATGAAGACAGATTTTTAATAATACCTGCTATTGATTCTAGAGAAAGCTGAGTCCTGGGCAACTTGTTCAATCTTTCTGGCCAATCTCCTATAATAATCTGCTTTGGGGCATTCTTTATGATCTTTGCTATTTGTTTAGCTTGACCACTTGCTGGTGGGTGATAAGGTCTGATGGTGACAGACTGATAAAGTTTTCTCTTCATACATTTCTTACATGGAGTTTATCAAGACCCATATCATCTGGCAATCTGTGTCACAAAATAACTGCCAGAGATCAGGGACTGAAGCCCCTGAGGTATGAGAAGGAACTAAGACATTTCAATTCACTTTGAGCTGTATTTAAAGTACATCTTGGCTGCCTGTTCAATTTTATTTCAAATAGGAAATCAACACGACTGACAGAAGTTATAATAGAAACAGTTGAATAAGAGAAAGAATGAGAAGGATGGGTCAGACTTTCAAAGAAACTGTAGCTTTTCTCAAGCTGCTTCTTCATTCTCCACAATCAAAAAAAAAAAAAAAAACTAAACTAAATATAAAAACACAGAAAAAAATGTAAGGAAAAAAAGAGCTAAAGTTATTTTAGGGCAAAAAGAAAGGAAAATAAAGATAGTAAGGGAAAAAGAGTGGCAAGGTAAAAATAAAATACAATGAATCATTACATAATGTTATATCTCAAAAAAAAGCAAAAGAAACTTCAAATGTTAAAAATCCAGTATTTTGCTTTAACAGAGAAGGTAAAAAAAATTAAATTTTTGTATGACATAGTATTATGGTAAATGAAATGATAATGGAATGTCCATACTAAACTAAATTTTGTTGAACAATTTAAAACAGGCTTGAATGCACAATATGTGATTTGTTAATGGTTCAATAATTTCACAATAAACACTAACTGACTAAGCCAGAAGACATCTATCGCACTTTGTATCCAATGATTACAATGCTCAGGTTTTGCTTTGGAAAATGCACTGGACAATGAGATGACAAAGAACCTCTTTAGTCCACTTGAACTCCAAGTCTCCTAGTAGAATGGATTTCTCCACACTTTCCTCAAACAACTCTTCACATCTCCTTGCAATCTTCAGATGAATGGGCCTCTAATGTTGTAAAAAGAAACAGTAAAATCAGAAAAAAAAAATTTCACCTTCCCTATCCACTGAGTCTCTCGTTTCTCTGTCGGTTTCTGTAACCACCTACTTTGGTTTTCTTGTTCCAGTAAGTGGATATTCCTGCTTGGTATCTGGTCCACACTGATCTGTAACATAATCCAGAACCAATTTCTCCTTCCTTTTTTTCTTTTCCAGGCCCTTGACATGCAAAAGATGTGGAAGCTCCTGGGCCAGGGGTTAAACCTACACCACACCAGTGACCTGAGTCATAGCAGTGACAATGCGGGATCCTTAACCTGCTGCACCATCAAGGAATTCCAAATTTTCCCCTCCTGAATCACGTTTTTGCTCTTGGCTTTTGGAGCAACCCTCTCTTGTGTGTCCATTTCAGTCTTCAGTCTCTTTGTGAAATTATCCTCATCTTCCAGACCTTCAAATCCTGGGATGTTCTGACATTTAGCCTGGGATCCACTTCTCTCTCTACTGCATCACCTCCAATCTCAAAGCTTTAAATAACATCTCTGTGCTTTCAATTCTCAATGCACAATTCTAGTCCTGATCTCTCTATTGAAATATGGATTTGTATTTTGAAATAGCAGTGTGTACGAAAAGAAAAATAAAATACAATAATAAACACTTGCAAAAACATAGTTATAACAACTTATTTAATTTATATTTGAACTTCTTCAAAATATAGAAAGATTCACTACAAAGGAAAACATGACCATATCATAATTTCTTTTTTCAGATGAAACTAAGCATACTCTTTCGTTTGGGGAATAATCCTTTGCCTGGATCTGTATTCTAAGAAGAATTAATTTTGTTGCCTTTTAAACAAAGAACAGTACACAAAGAGTGTTTCCTGAAATAAATATTTGCATGGGATTTTATTTTTGTGTAGTACTTTAAAATATCTCTTTATTCAACTGTTGTTATTAAATATATACTACACTCAAACTTTTTTTCTTCTAACTGTTTGGTTATCTCATCAGTTCTGTGATTGTTGGAGAATCTGCGCCATGTGTTCAAATAGGAACTGAGGCTACTAGTTTAAGGGACTAAGTTTGCTCCATCTATAAGCAATAGAACCAGTAATCAGTCACGAGGGAAAGTGTTTAATGATAGTTTGTAGTAGAAAAACATGCAGTCTCCAAATAAATGTTTTAATAAAATCTTAGGATAGAATATTTTCAAAAAATACCTCGCAGAAGGCATTCTCTGATACTTTCATGAAAAATCCAGATTCATAATAATCTGGTGTGTTAATTTGATATGCCACAACTTGTAAAACATAGTGAAAATTATCTTTCATTATACCTGACTTCACAGAGTGATTGTGTGTTTATTTCACACTTAGTTTGAATTTTAGACAGGACACATATATTCTATTTCTCGTTTACCTAACCTGACTGGCCTTTGGTTTTTAAGGTTTTTCTCTTTGAATATTAAGCAAGATGCTACTGCATGCCAAATATTGTGTTGACACTTAGGGAATAAAAAATTAATTCCTCTGTCCTCAAAAGGTTAACAAATAGCAAACAAACATAATAATATGGTTGAATCAAAATGTTGACTACATAGTTATCATGAAGTTCAAAGAAGGTTTTTAGAAGTTCAAGTCTTACAGTAATGTGAACGATGAAATGAAAGATAATTCAGTGGAAGAAGTATTTTCACTGAACTTAATCATTTCATTTCAACTAACACAAACATAAAATAAAGAAAAAGGACAAGAAATAGAATGTTAGAAATAGTGATAGAAAATAGTTATTGTAATTTGCCTCTATGTAGGAAAAATTCACTTTTATCCTGTGAAAGTTAATTCATTAATTTAGCAAATTTCTAAATTAAAAATATCTGTGATGAATGTATGTTCATATATATCAATGCATGTCAATGCATGTCCAGTATTTGACTTGCTTTTTTCAAGGGTTTCCAAGACTAGAACCATATTTAACTGGCCATTTAAATCATTAATCATAAACAGAAGAATCCTCTTATATCAGGCTTATCCTTAGAAAACCATTTTAAAGGCAAGATGTTTTCTTTCCTATTCAATCTAAATATACATTCCAGCCACTGCAAAAGCATTTTTATCTTTTTTTTTTTGTATTTTATATTTTTAGGTCTGCACTTGCGGAGTATGTAAGTTCCCAGGCTAGGGGTGGAATCCGAGCTGTAGTTGCCGGCCTAAGCCAGAGACACAGCAGTGCAGATCCAAGTCACATCTGTGAGCACAGCTCATGGCAACACCATATCCCAGACCCAGTGAGCAAGGCCAGGGATAGAACCTGCATCCTCACGGATACTACTCATATTCATTTCCTTTGAGACACGATAGGAACTCCCAGCATTATTCTTTTTATAAGAACAGTAAGCCTAGCAATTCAACAACCTTTGCATATATGTTATTTTCACAATTATCTAGTCACCAGAAATATATACTAAAAATAAAGCTAGGAGTTCCTGTTGTGGCTCAGTGATTAACAAATCCAACTAGGAACCATGAGGTTGTGGGTTCGATCCCTGACATCGCTAAGTGGGTTGAGGATCCGGCGTTGCTGTGGCTACGTGTAGGTCAGTAGCTACAGCTCTTGTTAGACCCCTAGCCTGGGAACCTCCATATGCCGCAAGTGCGGCCCTAGATAAGGCAAAAAGACAAAAAATAAAAATAAAATAAAACTAGAAAATATTACCATAGCCATAGTCAAAGACACTCAGTTCTTATCACAACTTTTGGTGATATCTGAGAGTTAATAATAACGCTGATAAACCCTGTATTTGCTGATGTATGATCTGATTTAGATTACAGAAGTGTATAGTTTCTTAGTTTGACTGCAAATTTCTGAAATTCAATATTTTGTGTACTAGATAATTTTCCAAATCCAACTGAAAGCTCAAAAATTCAAGAGCTATGACAATAACAAATTTTAGATCCAGGTAGAAATGGTCTTATTCCAAATTCTATGCCATCTTTACAACAAATTAGAAGTTGAAATATCTGTCTACTGTATGACTTTCAAATTTTAGCCCATTTTTACAACTTCATAATTCAGTTCACCTTATAATTCATGTTTTTTATACAGTTCTTATCTCTGCTTGCTAAAAACTGCAACACTTAATTTCTTAGCCAGAGCTTTTCAATTAGCATGCTCATTTTTGACAACCATTTGGATGGCAGTGTGACAGCTTCAGTATAGCTTCAAAATTAAAAGTGCCATTGATGGCCAAATGTATTCTAGATTGCTGTTTTTCAAGTTTTACAAGAGAAATTAAACTGTGAAAGTAATTCAGTTGTCTGAAAATAAGCCCTCACTTTGCAGAATTCTAAGTGAAATTTAAAGCTTGCACACAGTAATTTTAATATTGTTCATTGAAAAAATCAAGAATTTATGAGCCAAATCACATTTTAAAAGTATTTGATTATGAATGATTTGAACAATTTGGCATTTCAAACCTAAATCTGTGTTTTGTCAATAATGCATGAAAACAATGAACAAAACAAACAGGACTTAAACAGGCTACGTGCTTATTCATAGTCTGCAGGTACTTTATCTAGTGAACATATATTTCCACTCACTATGTACAGTTTAGGTATTATAAATCCCTATAATATATATTGGGAGAATTCAAATGTTTGTTAAAAATATAAATGAACAGTAAAACAACACTGGATAATATCTAAGTGGTATATTATGAACAAGCCTCTGAAGTGACCAGATTAAAGAAGAGAAATATACAATTCTTACTGCAATAAATATATGCTTAAATCTTAGCAAAGATACCAAGGTTGAAGCAAAGTCAGTTCGTATCATATCCACTGAGTAGTTTGGAAGAGATAAGACCCAGAATGTCAATAATGAATGCACTTGATTAAGAGTTTACATGTCTTTCTGCTCAGCATTTTTTTGTAAAGTGCCTTATATCCCCCCAATCACCTTTGTAAGCTCCTCTAGGAATACAGTCCTGCCTTAAATGCTTATATGAAGCAAATACAATATATTGGGACTTTTACAAAATTATCTTAACACTGAACTAATGAAATAAACTGACTCAAAACAAAAGTTAAATAGAAAATATGGCAACTGACATAATTATTACATAGGGAGAAATAGGTAAGTTGAGAAACTGGGGTAGAAAGCTCCTTTTAAGACAGGATTTTCTGTCCCTATTCAATAGTGAAATCCAATGGGATTCTTTGGAAGTGATGTGAATAAGTATATAAGCCTGGGGTGGAAAAAAAAGTCTGATATACCTTTTTTTTTTTTTTTTTTTTTTTTTTTGCCTGTTCTCATTTTAGGGCCGCACCCGCGGCATGTGGAGGTTCCCAGGCTAGGGGTCTAATCGGAGCTTTAGCCACTGGCCTACGCTGCAGCCAGAGCAACGCAGGATCCAAGCCGTGTCTGCGACCTACACCACAGCTCACAGCAACGCTGGATCGTTAACCCACTGAGCAAGGTCAGGGATCGAATCCGCACCCTCATGGTTCCTAGTCGGATTCATTAACCACTGCACCACAACGGGAACTCCGTGATATACTTTTGAAAGATACTATTTCATTGCTCTTTCTGGATTTATTTTCTTGCTCTACTACTTACTAGATTTTAATGCTGGAGAAGTCATTTAACATTTCTGAGCCTCAGTTGTCTTATTTTTCAAGTGAAAACCTTTAATCGAAGCTATGCTATATTGTGGTAAGGATAAAAAGAAAAACACTGCCTCTAAACAAAGCACACATAAGACTACTAACAACAAAATAACACACTATTATAGGACTGTTATTGCCAGATATTTTAAGACCTCCAATAACCCCTAAACAAGATAGATTACTCTAAAATAAATACGGAAAGCAGAAATGTCTTTCCGATTTTTGATTTTATCCTGAGTCACTTTCCAAAGCCAAAATTACAAAGCAGGATTTTAATGGCTAAGATTTTCTTATTATTAGTACCTCAGAGCTTGAATAAACTAAAATTCAATGTGAGAATAATTTTTGAGAAACAGTTTTTAATCCAACTAAATTATCTTGCAAAGATTGACTCAACAAAAACATCATTTTAGCAATTGCTATGGAACATTTGTGAAAAGCCCATGATTTACTTGAAAACCAAGGAATTTGATATCTACAATAAATCTGTAGTGGATATTTATCATTATTCTTTTATCAATGTCCTGGTATTTTATTTTATTTTCAACGGTCAACGGTTTTGTTTTCTTATTATTCTTATTATATTTTTTTCTGCCCTAATTAAAACCACTAAAAGCAAAGAAAGTTTTCTAAAGAACTAAAAATGTAAATAGGGTACTAAGTATCCAAAATTATCATTATGAGGACTCTATTGCTAGAAAATGACTAGTGCAATACAGTTACTTTTTTTAACTCAATGAATTTTATTACATCTATAGTTGTACTACAATCATACAAACCAATTTTATATCATTTCCATCCCAAACCCCTAGGACGTTCTCTCCACCCCCTAACTGGTCTCCTTTGGAAACCATAAGTTTTTCAAAGTCTGAGTCAGTTTCTGTTCTGCAAAGAAGTTCATTTTATCCTGTTTTTGGATTCCACATATAAGTGATAGCATATGACATCAGTGTCTTACTGTCTAACTTCACTTAGCATAATAATTTCTAGGTCCATCCATGTTGCTGCAAATGCAGGTATTTCTTTCCTTTTAATGGCTGAGTATAATTGTGTATATGTATTGGATCTTCTTTATCCCCTCCTCTGTAGATGGAGATTTAGGTTGCTTCCATGTCTTGGCTATTGCAAATAGTGCTGCAATGAACACTGGGGTACATGCATCTTTTCAATTCATGCTTTTTTCTGGATAGATGCCTAGGAGTAGGACTGCTGGATCAAATGGTAATTCTTTCATTAATTTTTTTGAGGAATTTCCATACTGGTTTCCGTAGCGGTTGCACTATTTTACATTCCTACCAAAAGTGTAATAGGGTTCCCTTTCCCCACACCCTTTCCAGCATTTATTGTTTGCAGACTTTTTGATGATGGCCATTCTGGCTGGTATAAGGTGGTACCTCATAGTAATTTTGATTTGCATTTCTCTAATAGTGATGTTGAGCATCTTTTCATGTGTTTTTTGGCCATCTGTCTTTTTTGGAGAACTGTCTATGTAGATCTTCTGTCCATTTTTTTGATTTTTTTTTTTTTTTTTTGGTATTGAGCTGCAAAAAGTACATATAAATTTTGGAGATTAATCCCTTGTCTGTCACTTGGGCAAATATTTTCTCTCATTCTGTGGGTTGTCTTTTTATTTTGCTTAGAGTTTCCTTTGCTGTGCAAAAACTTTAAAGTTTATTTAGGTCCCATTTGTTTATTTTTGCTTTTATTGTCATTACTCTAGAAGCTGGATCTGAGAAAATATCGCTGTGGTTTACGTCGGAGAGTGTGCAGCCTGTTTTATTCTACAAGTTTTATAGTATCCAATCTTACATTTAGGTCTTTAATCCATTTTGAGTTTATTTTTGTGTATGGTGTTAGTAAATATTCTAATTTCATTCTTTTACATGTAGCTATCCAGATTTCCCAGAACTACTTATTGAAATTATAGTTACTTTGTAGTTTTTTGTCATAATAGGAAATCATGATATAGGTAACATTGTTCAATATTATTTCTTTAGTTTTTTTCTTTTAATTTTTACATTTTTGTTTGTTTTTTTGTTTTGCTTTTTAGTGGGTTCTCAGCTAGGGGTCCGATCGGAACTACAGCTGCAGGCTTAAATTTTTACAATTTTTTAATCATTGTGGATTTTTTAAATTTTAAAAATAATATGCCAGAACTAAGACCTCATTCCATCAAAGAAGTGATAAATGGACTTCGCTAAAATTAAAACTTGTTTTCTGCAGAAGTGTCAAAAGAATGAACAAAAAAGTCAGACAGAAAAAAAAATTGCAAAACACACATCTGATAAAGGATTGTTATCCAGACTATACAAAGAATCCTTAAAACTCAATAAGAAAGTAAATAGCCCACCTAAAATGTGGGCCAAACACCTTAACAAATGCCTCATCAAAGAAAATATGCAGATGGAAAATAAGCATATGAAAAGTTCTCCACCTTACAGGTCTCCAGGGAAATGCAAATTAAAACAAGGAGATACTGCTACACACCTATTAGATAACCAAAATCCAAAACACTGAGACCACCAAGCCCTAGAGAGAATGAATAAGGAAGGATAGGGACTCATATTCATTGTTTGCAGCAATTCAAAAGGGTATAGCCATTTGGAAAATATTTTGGATTTTTTTAAAAATTAAACATACTCTTACCCTTTGGTCTAGCAATTAAATCCCTGATATTCATACAAAGAAGTTGAAAATGTATGACCACACAAAAAGCTGCACAAGAATGTTTACAGCAGCATTACATTAAATAGCCAAAACATGGAAGCAACTAAGATGTCCTTCAGTTGGTGAATGGATGAACTATGGCATATCCAGCAAATGGAGTAATATTCAGTGCTAAAAAGAAGAGTGCTAACAAGTCAAGAAAAGTCACAGAGGAAACTTTAAAACATTAAACATTAAGTGAAAGAAGGCAATCAGAAGACATTACACACTGTATGATTCCACAATATGATATTTTGGAAAAGGCAAAACTAAGGAGACAAGAAAAAGTTCAGTGGTTGCCAGTGCTTAGTGGGGAGGGAAAGATGAGTAGATAGAGCCCAGAGGATTTGTATGATACTATTATGGTGGATACATGACACTACATATTTTTCCAAACCCACAGACTGTACAAAACCAAAAGTGAACCCCTAAGGTAAATATCGACTTAGGGTGATAATGACCTGTCAGTGTAGTAGGTTTAATTGGAATAAGTGCAGCAAAGCTGATGAGGGATATTGATAATGGAGGAGGGCATATGTTGTGGGGAGAAGGAATTCTGAATATGCCACCTTCTGCTCAATTTTGCTGTGAACCTAAAATTTCCCCCCAAAATAATGTCTATTAAAAGCACATCTTAACCTGCTATCAAAAAAGCACCTTTTAAAAGAGAAAAAGCTAAAGAAAATAAAAATCATTTCCAAATCCTCTATTTAGAACTATACATAATTGCTAAACATTCTTCCAAACAGTCCCTCCTCCCCCCGATTCTCTCTCTCTCTCACACACAAACACATACACACACACATACCATGAGGATAATGCATGGATTTACAGTTTTATATACACAGATTCATAATGCACACAACATGTTGAAACTTTTATTTTACTCAATATTATACCATAAAAATGATCCATGACATATAATATGAAGATTCCATAAATTCCAAATTTCCAATATAAATAATCTTGCAATGAACAAATGAGTGTTCATTAATATTGCAAATATTTCTTTAGTGTAAATTCCTAGAAGTTGAATCCCTGGAACAATGTGTATGGACTTCACAGACTAGCTCCAGGGAGCTGGTAACAATTTAGACTCATATCTACAATAAATGAGATTGGGCAGTTTTCCAGTCTTGCCAGTGAAGAGTTTTACTGGTCTTTTTAAATCTGCAGGATGAAAAAATATGTCATTATTATTCTTTTTTTTTTTTTTTGCCATTAGTGATGAGATTGAGTATCTCTTTCGATGTATTTTGGTCCTTTGTTAATTCATTAGCTGTTTACCTCTTATTCTTCTCATTGATTTTAAGTACTCATGTATATTGAGGGTATTCCCCAACGTTAGACTTTCTTGCCAATTCTATCTCCATTTGTAGCCCAGGTAGCTTTACTTGTCTCTGTCTTTTCTGTTCTACTCTAATCAATGTCTCACGCACATTGATTACTGGCTATTAACTCGACATCCTGATTAATTCGTATGGCCCTTTAAACTCCTGTTTCCTAAGAGTCAATATTTATTTAGAGCAAAGTCAAATCACTTTGCATATATATTTCAAAATTTCAGATCACTCAGTACTTAAGTTTGTTTAATAACAGACAAATTTCAAACTGTCAAGGACTGTGAAGTCCTACATTACATCATTTCATTCCGAACCTCTCTTGCTTTGTGTATTCATTATTTATTGCTAGACAAAAGTATCCCCAAACATGGGCTCCTTTTTTTCTTTACATTTTCTATATTCTTGTTGACTTTTTAAAATTGGGATATAGTTGGTTTACCAAACCTGGGCTCTTAAGACGATAAACATTTCCGATAAACATTTCTATTTCACTCTATTTCTGAGGGTTGGAATCTGAGAGGAGTTCGGCTAAGAAGCTCAGGCTCAGGGTCTTTAATAAAGTTTCAGTCAAGCTGTTGGCTAGGGTTGCAATCTCAGAAGAGGTTTCCGCATAGAGGGGCCACTCAAAGTTCCCTCACATGGTTGTTGATAGGTGTCTTTACTTTTTCTACACATGAGCATCTCCACTGGCTGCTCATAAAATGGTTTCCCCCAGAGCAAAGGATCCAAAGGAAAGAAGTGACCAAAAAAGAAGTCACAGCATCTTTTATAACTTAATCTCAGAAGTAATATACCCTTAATCCTACCTAATATATATGTTTGTACATACAAAATTATAATTACTGCTTGAAAAGGACTTATTTAAGTCTCTATGTAAATACGGAGAATGGATGATAACATTTACTGAAAACTTAACATAGCATTTCCTTTAAAAAAAAAACTTTCCTAAATCCTTCTGAGGTTTATAATATCTGTATGTTTCACATAAAGAAACTGAGTTTCAGAGAAGTTAATTAACTTTCCCAAAGTCCCAGAAATAATACTGAGAACAACTTGACTTAGATTTGCTATATCAAAGACATTCCTCCTTGCTGTTTTACTGCATTTTAGCAAGAACAGGTCAATATGCTAAAAATTCCACAAGAATGTTCATTTCCTCAGTTGCTGTTTTTCTTGTGAGGAAAATGGTTCAAAAATTTAAATTTTCATTCTTAAACTGAGCTTGTTTCCCATCAAGATCTATTAATAATGAAGGAGTCATTAACACACAAAAATAAAATGACTTAACATTAGGCAGTCTTCATTTAATTAAAAAAAAAACTAAAATTTTCCCAGGAAAGCAAAATTCATGTTCATCTTCCACAACAGCATGGTAACGTGAGACACAGGTACACATTTCTACAAGCACTATTCCATTGTGCACTGCTCTTAGCATCTAAAAGAAAACATAATCAACAAACTGAGTGTGCTAGATAGACACTTACAAACGTATAAAAGTATCATAGAATTATTTTTTCTCTTGATAGCAATTTTTGAAGCTCATTTAGCTCAAACTCTTACCTTTATGGAGAGAAACTATTTCATGTATTGCTAATTTTCATATTTTATACTTTGAAATACATATTTCTCTGGGATGTATACGTATATATCCCAAGTTCTATTATACTGCCTCATTATTCTATTTGTGTTTACTGGATTTGTATTTTTTTTTTTCCCGCGTTTGTTGATGACCATTGCCTTCAAAGAATCAGCCTTTTGTTAAGTTTCCTGAGTTTTTTGCAGTTCCACACAGAATAAACAAAGGAAAGTCTCCAAATCTGGGTTTTGTTCAAATTTTTTATTTTTGTGAAAAATGGCTAACATAAATACTGTGCAAGTATTTCTTAGACTAAATTTTAAAATAAGGTGAGATTGCAAGAATGATGGTTCCTTGGAAGATTTTACCCCCAATAATAGCTGTTTTGTAAAACTTGGACTTTCTACAGCTGCTGAATTTTTGAGTTTCCTAGGAGACTGTAAGCTAGCGTCACTTTCTTAAAAACGATGAAAGCTCTCTTTAGTCTGGGTCTATGCCTTGTTGGTTCACAAGAATGAATCCTTTGATAAAAAGACTAGACAAGAATGCATGCCTTAGATGATGGGACTTTATGACAGAAATTATATAGAATAGTGAAAACTCACAAAAAATGTATATTATGTAACTGTATATGAGATTTTTACATTTTCCTTAATCGATACCTTTCAAGAAAATAACAACATAGAATGGTGCATTCCTTTCCCTTTCTCTTTCTGTCTTTCCCTCTTTTTCTTTCTTTCATTTTCTCATTTTAAATAAATCCCCAAACCAAAGACAGGTTGATTCAGAGAAAACCCTTTTCAAACTGTTTCACAATTCATTAGTGATAGTTTGTTGGAATTCCTGTAGTCAGCATCACTAAGTTAGAAAATCATCACATATGAATATCTCATCTCAAGCATTTTCATTTATTTTTCCCTTAAAGATTCATCACAGTTCTTTACACATGCTTGCCACTTGACAAATGTTCCTGAATTTCATCAGTTTTTTTTTATTTTAATTGTTTTGATTCATATTCACAAGTTACTAGCTAAGTACCAAAGAATCTTATTAAATGCCAAATTCACCTCCCCTGAACATGGCTGCTCTGTTTAAAGCTTACTGTACTACACTGCAGACATGCCGCAGGCAAACTACCACCTAAGAAGTACTATAACTTGAGAAATTAAAAAATTAAATCAAATTAAATTGTCAAGTTATTTTAAGTTAAAAATTACAGGCAAATTGTGTATCTAATGAAAAGTTTTCTAATCCGTTATTTTTTTATAATTTTAAAAGTAAAAATAAATGTAAACAATGATTCAAAGTCTAAGTAAATACTGTGACAGTCAGGATAGTTTAGGTAAATTGTAGTTACCTACAATTCCAGTGTGTCATATTCTAACACGAGGATTTGCTTTGCTTTTGCTTCCTGTCCAATGAAGGTCAGCAGGGGGCGCTCTCATCATGTCACACTGAGACTCAGGACAGTGGAAGTCCCCCTGACCAATGCTTTCATAATCAAAGAAGTGCAAGAAAAAAGGGGGGGGGGCAATTGTGACTCCTTACATTTCATTGATCAAAATGTGTCACACGCCAGGTCTACCTTCAGAAGCCAGTAAATACAACCCTTGAATATATCCAAAAGAGATGAGAGCTAGAAATATTTGGTTATTAATACCACAGATAATCCTCAAAGCTTTGGTATCAGTAAATTCAGAAATAAACCGGTGATTACAAAACTAAGGATCTTAGATTAATTTTCTCTCTTTTTTTCATTCAATTATTTGTGCAATAAACTAAATCCATTCATTTCCTGCTGTTTTTAATTCTTCTGGTTACATCAAAATTCAGAAAACACTACTCTTTTTTGAAAATGATTACATTGAAATATATTGCATGTCAGTATTACCTAGTGTGCCACAGATAACTTAAACCTACCCAAAAACAGCATCATATTCTACTCTAAATCAGATTTATAGCATGGAAATAAAGGAAATTTTTAAAATTATAAATATCTATAACAAGAATAATCATAAAATCCTCAAGTTGTATGCTTACAAGGGTTTCATTGTACCCCATTTAATCTTCACAATACTATAAATAATATACTGTTATCATCATTTTTCAGATTAAGAAACCAAGCATGGAGAGCTGAAGCAACTTTCCTAGAGTCTAAGGGATGGTAAACAATGAAGATGCCATTCATATATGGGCAATCTTACTCTAGAGTTAGAAAACCAGGAATTATATTGAGGTCATGTAGATTTTTTTGAGAATGTGTATGTTTCAACTGAAGTAGGGTAGTGTGCATTGCTTATGCTTCTAAAAATAAAAGAGTGGTATCTAAGTAATCATAATCACATAATGAAAAACACAAAAGAACTAAGGCATAGTTTCCAGTTTTATAATTAGATATGATTATGTGTTTCTTATATTTTTCATACATATTTTCCCATGCTCAATCATCAACATATACTTACTGTCTATTATCTGTACAGCTTATTGGTATGTTTTCCTCTAAATGTTATATTTTAACGAAAACTAACTAAAATTGATTGCAGAGAGATTCCTAAAAGAAACGTGCTCCTAAGAAAATGCATGTATAAATGTGTAGGCCTGGAGTTCCCATCGTGGCTCAGCAGTTAATGAATCCGACTAGCATCCATGAGGATGCGGGTTCAATCCCTGGCCTCGCTCAGTGGATTAAGGATCTGGCATTGCTGTGAGCTGTGATGTAGGTCGCAGAGGCAGCTTGGATCCTGCATTGCTGTGGCTCTGGTGTAAGCCAGCAGCTACAGCTCCGATTGGACCCCTAGCCTGGGAACCTCCATATGCCGTGGGTGCAGCCCTAGAAAGGCAAAAAAAAAAAAAAAAAAGTGTAGGCCTTGCATAGGTGAGGAGGAGGACGGGAGCAGTTACTAGAAGAAGTCACAAGCCAGAGAAACCCAACAAGATAAGGGAAAAGAGGGCAGTACTGGCAGAGTGAAAGGCCAAGCATTATCAAAAGTCCACATTTGGGTGAACTAAAGTTGAGAAGTGGAAAAATAATTTGTTACTAAATATATTTTCATTTGTGAGAGTCCATTCTGCCTGAGAACAGCAAACGTAATATACGTAAACACAGGTTATCCCAGTCAATTCCAGGTTGCTGTGTTTGTTTCAGAAAGGTCCCTTTTTTTAGACAAAAAGGAAGCTTTTTCTACATAGCATCCTGGTTTTGGGGGTAAACTCCTCCTTCCTCTGGATTTGTCACTCAGTGCTGCCATCCACTGAGAGATGCCTTGTCTTGGCTCTTGGAAGGTCATAGACATCTATCCTGTCCTTGCTGCTGCTACTGCCACACCTACAGCTCCATTAGTTCCCGCTTTGAAGTGAATACATTCTGCAAACCCCTGATCTCTCTTTATATTATCTCCCTAACTCAATGTCTAGATTTCTTTGGGGCTTCTCTTTTTTTGATTCAAATATAAAACACACAAACTTTCTAAGAAGCACAGGCTTATAACTCAAAAAATCTTTTCAAATGTGGTCCCTGCCATGAATTTTAAAAAATCCTGTTTTACACTTGAAAGCTAACCATGTACTATTGTGTTCTTTGTATCTGGATGCCCAACCCCGAGGCAAAAACCGTTGATCAATTTTGATATGAGAAAGGCTCAAAGGGTAAAATGGAGGAAAGAAGAAACGATGGAAAGAGGAAAATGGAAGGAAAGAAAAAAGGAAATAATAAAACATTGCTTAATTCCTTAATCTATGCTAGTCAGCAGAATGCACAGGATGCTAGAAGTCACAGGATGCTAGAAGCAAGTCACAGCCACAGCAAAAGGATCAAGTTGGAATACAGGTGGCTAGGGACTAGAGAACGTTTTGTTTCCTTTTTTTTTTTTTTTTTTAGAAAGAAAGGAGGGAGGGAGGAAAGAAGCGGAAAAGTGGCAGGATAAGCAAAGGTGTCACGACTAAGGTAGCCAGTCCTATATAAGGAAAGATGGTATAGCAGGGTGGTTGGCAGAACTTGGCTGGCTATTACAAATGTTAGTTCGTGGAAAGAAGGGAAAAGGAGGAACACTACCAATATTGCTTCTGGCAGTTGAAAACAATCTAAATCTAGTGACCTTCACGCTTCTCTTAGGGCCCACCACATTGCTTTCACTTTATACTGTGAATGTAGCTTGACTGTGCCAGGTTACCCCACACTAATGATCAATAAAAGCAAAATATATACTTTACCACTATTCAAGGCATCAGCCAGGATCTACTTTCTATGCAGTAATATTCTGATTACCAGTCTTGGAATTTGACTTTCTTTCTCACTCACTGTTTGCTTCAGTTCCCTCCCCACTTCCAACAATGGCTCTCAGAGTAACAGGTACCAAGTAACAAGTTGTCTAAAAAAAATAGCAGCTCATCAATACATATCTATTGACACCTGAGTGAACAAATGAATTCATTGGTGGTCACACCACCTGGGCTTAGGTTCCCCAATTAGAGTCTAAGAGTTCTGTAAGGAATTTCCCCAAACCCCATCCCCTAGATCATCCAAAGACTGACCATTTCAGGCACGAAATTGTCCCTTCATCAGCCTCATAAACGTTAGCTTAAAATCAGTGCCCTAGATGAGTTCACTTTAGGCCTCTGAATTAAACAAAACAGTTTCAGTATTGATATGAATGTCAAAGATGCTCCTTTCTGTTATCTTTACAGACCAATCAAGAATAGTAGTGAACATTCAGAGAAAAATCAAAATCAAAATGAAAATGCTTAGGATGGAGTTCCCGTCATGGCGCAGTGGTTAACGAATCCGACTAGGAACTATGAGGTTGCGTGTTCGGTCCTTGGCCTCGCTCTGTGGGTTAAGGAGCCCGCATTGCTTGTGAGATGCGGTGTAGGTTGCAGACGCGGCTCCAATCCTGCGTTGCTGTGGCTGTGACATAGGCTGGCGGCTACAGCTCCGATTCAACCCCTAGTCTGGAAACCTCCATATGCCACATGTGTGGCCCTAAAATGCAAAAAAAAAAAAAAAAAAAAAAAAAAAAAAAGAAAGAAAATGCTTAGGAAAAATTTTATTCATTTGAAACTAACAAAGATAGTTTATAACTACATGATGAAATGTGCACTTTCTATTTTATAAATTTAAACTTTAAAGGTTTATAACATAGATGTCAAGTTATTTTTGCTACATTCATAGTAATTTATGTTTGCATGGCTGAAAGATATTATACTACCTGAACTCAATCTTTTCATTGCATTTTGCAATAGTATGAAGGTAATACCAAGTAATTCACTTAATATTTACTTTATCTTTATTATTTGAATAAATCAGATTTTAAAATATTACAATTCCAATAAATGTAAAAATAATTAGTATAAATTTATATACATTATAATGTAACCATTATTATTTGGATTTTGTTTGGAGTATGTTTATGTGAGGCCAATATCATACACAAGAAGATTTATGTTGGCCTTAGAAAAACATAACACTGTTGTGATTCCAATTAAGAAAACTATTATTTCATTTTTATTTATTAAAACTATTGAATAATGTTTAATATTGTGCATTTGATTGATGAAATACTTATTGCCCCCTGCAAATATATGTAAAATATAGGAAAATTCCATAGTTCATAATTCGCAGCGATATAAACAAACATTATGACACTATAAATATCATTTTCATCAAGAATTTCTCTTTAGTTTAAAGTATAACATTTAATTAGATAATATCTTGGTAATTAAATCTTTATGAAATAAAATTAAAATGGCAGTAAGAACTCTCATTTTACAAATAAACTTAATGTCAGAAATATTTTGTAGGCTTTTTAAAATTTTTAAGATCATATATTAGCTGTATTCCATCATGTGCACCTGCATAAAGATAACAGTTTTAAACAGTCAAAATATTTTATATACATTGTTTAAAATTACCAAGAAAAGGTTATCTCATTCTATGTGCTCTTAACTGTTTCTGTATTGTAAAGCCAAATAAAAATAATCTATAACAATGTTAAAGATTAATTACATCTGTCATAGTGCCATCTGTCTAGCAGATGATAAATATCTTAAATTATTCTCCTTACTTTTAGAATTAGACATGTTTGAAAATTCGCCATTGCTTTCAGATCTCAATGCATAGTACAGTGATAAAATATCTTCTTCCTGGGATTGATTATAATACTTCTCTATCTGGGTAAATGTTACTACAGAGACTCTCATTTCTTTTGTACACATGGTTAAAAGCAAAAGGAAAGTTGAAGAATTATAAAATGGCCTTATAAAACTTGAAATATACTATAGTTTATAATAAGTATTTCTCACATACGTATTGATTTTAAGAATTTAGAGTTTAGGATATAGTTAAGATTAAATTCTTTTAGGAGATCCAGTTATAAGAACTAGTAAGTTCAACAAGAATAAATAATCTATTCTATTTAATGAGTATTATTAGTTCATTGAATAGATATTTAAATGAAAGAATGTACTATAAGATGAACAACAGAAGATGAATCAAGAGTGACAAAGGTTAACATCTGCTGTAGAATTATACTCATGGAAACACATTTAGGGAGTATGGCAAATGCATACTTGGTAAAGTATAATTTGATTAATTATAGCCAATATGAATTCAGGCAGGAGAGGTCATGCTTAACAAACCTATTACAATACTTTGAAGTTATCACTTCAAAAATACATTCAAATTCAATTTATAAAGTACAGTCAGACTTTAAGAAAGCTCTAGATGAAATTTATCATGATATTAATAGATAAATTAAATAACCATAGAATGGAAAGTAGAATGAGCTAGAATAGGAAGATATATTTACAAAAGAAAGCAATAACACCAAGATATAAATATTTCACACTGAAAAAGAAATTCATAACTGAGGTAAAAGCTCCACCAAAGTATCATGTTCTCATTGACCACGATGAAAGATAAACATGATTAACTAGGAATAATATTTTGCCATGACTAAACTATAAGCCCAGATATTGGGAAAAATAAAAGGACATAGAAACACTAGAATCATATAATCGGAAGCCCATATTTTGAGGAATAGATATTTTGGATTATGATTATTCTAGTTGCAGGAGTATTGCCCATTTAACAAAGGAAAGACAGAAAAATAGATATACGGCCCATCACTTATGATGAAGAAATATAGTTATATTACAGCTACCTAAAAGAATTGTTTTCCCAAGATATCTGAACAATAGAGAAGTACTAACATATAGCAGAAACGAATGTAATTTATCTTTTCTTTACACAGAAGTCTAGTAATCCAACCATATTTAGAAATAATTTCCATACTAAAATATTTTGAAATATATACCTAAAAGTTAAATTAATCCATCAATAAACCTACAACCTATTACCTATAAAACTCTATGGTTTATAGAACACCTGTAGTTAATTGGCACCATAATGGGAATACAGAAATACATACTTGTATAACCTTAATAGTTACATATCAAGTTCCACTTAATATCCGTATATTATAATTTAATTTTCTATTAAATCTAAATCAACCTCATAATAAATAATAAAATAGTTTAAACATCTATTAGCTAGCTAAGAAAACAGCTCCTATTATTTTGCCAAAATGTGAGAAAAAGCCACCCAAGGTAAAGAAAGTAATAATAATTAAAATAGCACACAAACACATACACAATGGATATAATCAGCCACTTATAAAAGTAAACTAAAAAGACACAGAATGTAAATATGTTCATGATGAAATATAAATATGTTGGTGATGAAACTGCACTGTGTTTCAACTCTCTGTCAAGAGTCCTATGTGGATTCCTAGAAAAACATGCATTGATTTGGCTGATGTAAAGAAACTGTAATCAGAACCAATTATACAGCAACATATCTGGAAAGAATAAGTGATCCTGACTGTAAGAAAACAAAAACGCAAAAGAGTTCAAGAGATAGAATATGTTTAATTAAGGTTTTTCCTATATTAATCAACACAACAATAATAACTAACATAAAGTGCTGAACTAAATGTTAGGCAAATATCTAAGTGTTTGATACTTACTAACTTATTTAAATTTAGCTTTACTCTTAATTTCTCCATCTGACAGATAAGAAGCTGAGGAACAAAGGTTTTAAGTGACAGATCCAATGTCACCGCATTGCATTTTGGAACTGGGACTTGAGCCTAGGAGTTATGGATCTGAAGCAGTGCTGCCTAATAACGTGATGTGGGTCACATGACACAATCTTAAATTTTTAGTAGCCACACTGGAAAAAGTAAAAAGATACAGGTGAAATTTCTTTTAATATTTTGTTTAAATTAATGTATCCAAATAATACTACTTTTACATAAAAGCAATTTGAATATTACTAAGAAATTTTTAGATTATTTTCATTTTAGCCTTCCAAATTCAGCATGTGTTTTATACCTACAACAGATCCCAGTTTGGACTAACCATATTCAAGTGCTCAATAACCATATGCAGCTAACAGCTACCATATTGAAAGGCACTGTTTTAGAATATGTGCTTTTAGGTATTAGGCATAGTGCCTCTCAAGGGCTCTAGTCAATGAGAATATGTACTCACTTTCTCTAATTCTAGTTCTTGGTCCAAGTCCACCAAGTGATCAAATGAAAGCAGGGCTGAGATTTCTATCTGGGAAAGAGTGTATTATAAATCTGCTGTGACAATCCTCATCCAATTCATGGTTATATTCGTGATTATCAATTCAAATGCTTTATTTGGCTTTTTAATTGCTTCCTTGTTCTTTTGGTTAGATGATTCAACCCCAGAGGTCTGGTAAACAATGAGTGTTCTGGTATAACAGGGTTTCTGGACCTATAAAGGCAGACAGTGATTTTGGCTGGCTTGATACAGCCAGATATCTGTTTTTTCTGTTTACCCAAGTGATACATATTCTGTGTCCAAGTTAGTACGATATAAATAGGACCATCTATTGAAATATACATGTCTTTTAAAATACAGAAGGTCTATATTTAAAATATTAACCATATGAGAGGTTGCAAGTGATATCTCACTGTTAAAAAATGGGTAATTTTACATGAGTCCAAAAAATAATAAAATAATATTCACACCAAATACACTGTAAGGAGTCTTTACACAGTTTCAAGCATTTGGTTACCTACAGTTAATTAAATAATATCAATGCCCCACTCCATGGTTCAGGGTGTATGGTTACTGTGATATTTTGACCACTGCATAAGTACATACTTGGGTGCTAATTTGCACGTACATTAATTACTGTGTAAATCACAGAAGTATATCATGACCATTGACTGGCCAGTAATATTACTTCTTTCATAGTCTGTTAGTGATTGGTCACTGGGAAGCTATTTAGTTTATGGGAATCTATTTAGTTGCTCTTACTAGAGCAACACCAATGATTATATCACCTCTCTGCCTCCCAATGTTAAACTCACATGATGTTTAACAAACATGGATAACAAAAATGATAATGCTGGGAAGTGAAATTCAGGTCAAAGAAGTTACAAAAGGAATAACTGACTTGAGATTGTTGATCCTGCCACCCTTTGAGAGGCCCTAGATACAAAGTTAAATAACTCAGTTTGGGTAAAAATTAGCACATATGAAAAAATTGTTTATGGCAAAATGAATGAAGATATTCCAGAGGAAATATGTCAACAAAAACTTATTTTAAAAAATCTCTTGGAGGTATTTCACAATACTGAAAGAGCAAAGAGCAAAACGTCGTGTTGATCCAAACTTTGAAAGAAATATGACACTCTGCCAAGAGATAGAAAAGATGCTTTCTTATGATATTAACCATAAATTATACAAGAAGGTAAGCATTGCTTAAGTAACTCTGGATAAGTATTTACCAAAGAAAGATCACTTTAATTTTCAATATGCCTAAAGTTTTAAACAGCAGTGTACTAAATAAATATGTTTTACTATTTGAAATTTCCATGCATTTACGACCAAGGGTAATAGTGATTTGACTAAGAACTTTTAAACATCACGGAACAATCCTACATTTTCCATTGATTTACTTGCATAGTTTCAGCGTGTGCTGTCATTTTTAAGATCCTTCACTACCAAGCAAAATGAAGGCTGCATAAACATACTTTAAAAGATCACTAATATTGGATTCAGTAAAAAGGTAAAAAGAAATTCACACTAAGCACTTGGGAATATAAGAAGAAGTAAATTAAAACATTGAAAGTCACCATCTTTATTCTGAAATGAATACAACTAGAACTTGGCAAGCACCATTTTTGAAAAATATTTGTGGCTTTTCGACTGTATTAAATAAAGTTAACAGTAATAAGTAAGAAGTTTTCAGTATGACAAAGACAAAGTGCAAGGGGAAATGAAGAGCCCCCAAGGATATTCCCAACGGATAATTAAGTTTTTTGTCTGTTTCTCATAAACAGATGATCTGCTCCTGTTGCCTTTGCATATCTACCTCATTAGTTTCTTCTCTCATCTCTCACTTCCCATTTATTTCCAAAAGTATATCTGTGAATTTCTGATGGAAAAGTGTAATTATTCAAAATCCAACCCTTAATGATTTCCACTATATGTCAGATACTATTCTAGATTAAAGTAAAGCTAAATAAATCACACCTGTCTGAAAGATACTATAGGAAAGCTGATATTGGTATGAAATCTGAGACAGAGAATAAAACCTAACATAATGATCTTCCTTAATACTCATGCACTTAATATTTTCTTATTTACTGATGTTTTTCTTTATAATATTTATTTTATTATATTTTCAAAAGCACACAATATATGCATTCTTTGTAGAAACAGGCATATTTGAAAAGTTTCTTATCAGCCGTTCTTCCTTAAAAACTCCCTTAGCTTCACTCCATTTTTAATTGTCCTTAGTTTTTGAACATAAATTTATCCACATATTTCACAATTTATTCCTCTTATTTTTTTAAATGTTGAAGCTAGCTGTTAAACAGACAAATATGTGACTTTAAAAAATATTTAGAATATTTTATGCACAACATAATCAATAATTAGTTACACTAGTGTTTCAATTTGATCAACAGTCATGTATTTATATATTCATTCACTTTTTTTATTGCAACCAATGGGTCACTCACGATTTGTACCAAAAATGTATCCCCTCCAATGAAAAGATTAAACTGGGACTACATGTATAATATTAGCAATGAAGTTGCACTTTCACTTCAGAACTAGTACACATTTTATTTTTATAAATAAAGAAAAAAGGATTTCCCATTGTGGCTCAGCAGTAACGAACCCAACTAGTATCATGAGGATGTGGCTTCCATCCCTGGCCTTGCTCAGTGGGTTAAGGATCCCACATTGCTGTGAGCTATGGTGTAGGTTGCAGACGCAGCTTGGATCCTGTGTTGCTGTAGCTGTGGCTGTAGTGTAGGCCAGTAGCTACAGCTCCAATTCGACTTCTAGTCTGGGAACTTCCATGTGCCACAAGTACAGCCCTAAAAAGCAATAATAATAATAATAATAATATAAAAAGAAATACAGACATAACCTAAATTGAATTGACTTCATATTTCTCAAGACATACCAGACAATAGCACTACTTCAAGAAAGTTATCACGTTTAACTAATCAACTATTAATAAATCTATATAGAGAAAGTTAATGAACTAATTCATTTTTAATGGTGAATATCAATGTTCGAAGAAACTTTAAACTCTTTTAGAAGTCGACAACTATGCCTCTAATATGCACCAATATCCCTCATTATTCACTGATTAAGATTAATGTCCCTGTGGAAATTTGCCAATTAGAAGTGTTTAATACGAATTTTCTTAAGTCTTTATAGTAAATCTACACATTGAGACTTGCCTTTAAACATGTTCAGTTACATCTATACATAAGCCTTTAAATAATACCACATCTAATATCCTTGCAGAAATGTACCTTGTAATATACATGATTTTTAAAGTTCCAAACAAAACACTACATCCATTCATTCTGAAACCATATTTAGAAACTCTGAAATAAGTGAAATCCATAAAACACTTTAAATGTTATTTTATCCATGCGAGTCTCAATTTCTTAAAATACACTTGAAATTCTAAATATTAGTTTATTTAGAAGAGTTATACTTAGTGACAGAGCATGTTCCTTATCTTTCAGGTAACAAAATATGCCCTAAGTTTAGAATTATCTTTATATTACCTAAAGGCCTTTTTAGGCATACCATTTCCATACTCTTCCTGGGTACGATTTCTTTTACAACGATCTGGTTAATGATTTATTTTCTTTGTTGTCTTCATGCTTTTAAAGCAATTCAATTTCTCTATAAATTACCTTCAAATGTATATTTGCATACGTTTCACAATTCATATTTCAATTTCATTTTTATCTATCAATAAATTTCAATTTTTAAGCTGAGATTTTTTTTTTCATTAGTCCACGTACACAGTCAGTCACAATGCTGGGGGTCAAGTATATCAACTGTAGCACTGAATCTCTCCTCACAGAGTTGACAAACATAAGGGAAATGTTAACATATCTCTGAAAACAGAGACACAAATGAAAAGTACAGGATGGAATGAGAGTTTAGAGATATATTTGACCCAATTAGAGAAATTTCTTTGAGAGAGAAATGTGTCCTTAAAGAAATTATACTGTAAATAAAATGGAGATGTAAAGAGGGAATGCAAGAACATTCTATGCATTGAAAGTGAAAATGGTGAAATCACAAAAAACTGAACTAAAGGTGGCAATTGGGAGCCTAGAGACCAACATCAGTCACAGAGAAAGGTACTGTTCTGTGGAGAGTTCAGATAAAGATGAGGCCACGCAGAAGCAGACCATACATAATAAGGGAATTATCACTACCATCATAGTATTTATATTTCACTCCCAAATTAATATGTCACTAAATTAACTTTAAGCAACAAAAATGTGGTATAATCATAAGTCCAATTTTAAAATGATGCTATTTCTATAAGAGGGACTAGAATGAATGAGAAAAATTATGATGTGATTACAGCATGACATCTTGGTCCATGATGGAGGTTGTGGAGACAGATAGTGGTGATGATATCCAAGATAATTTATTCAAATGGTCGAATCTGCATGATTTGTCAAGAGACTATATTTAGGTAGGGACATGAATAGGAGATGATTTCAATATCCCTGTTAGGGCAATGGACAAATGACAATGCTATTCACAGACAAAAGATTAGAAGATGGGAGGTTTGGGGGTGGGATTATAATGAGTTCTGACTCAGAGAAAGCCATCTGATTAACAACCAAAAGTGGAGCCAAAGAAAAGGGATGAGCAAGCCAAGCATACCTCCCCCAGGCTAGTGAAGTAGGGCCCCTGACGAAATCTTGCACCCTGAGGGCCCTAAGATTTCTTGTGCCTTACTGGAAATTTTCCAAGTTCTCCCTTGTTTCCTAAGACTGGGCAGAACCAGGAATGCTTTTGGATGAACTCCCCTGAGCTAATACCAAGACTCAATGTAGTCTCATTCATACACTGTTTTCTGTATTATGATGCTCTCTTCCAACCTGTTGGAAGGGGTCAGTCTTAGGCCCTGAAAATCTCTGAAACACGTGCCTCTGGGATCTTCTAGGTACCCAGAATTAGGGAAAGTTTCAGGAAGATGGCTTAATGAGCACCTCTCTCTCACTGGCCAGTGTGGAAATTATTTCACGAAACTGTGAAAGACTGGTCCACCAGAATTGTCCTGATGAGCTGATTTTGGGTGACTCAAATTATCCATATAGACAAGGACGCTGCAAAATATTTGACCGGGTTTCCCCTTCCTCCACATTCTTGTGATGGTCCTAAAGTAACGACCATTGGGATACTTTCTGATTCAGAGAAAGATTCATAAGTGCATCTTATATCAAATCCAAAGGGGAAAGAATATTAATAATACAGTTTGACTGCTAGGCTGGAAGGAAAGAGAGACATATTGAACCAAAACATTAAACAACCACTTCCTAAATCATGGTTAGAAGCTAAGCTAAATCTGTTAAAAACTTAAGCATTAAAGACCTTGATGGATTAAGACCTAAGTAGAGGACAAATTTCAATCATGCATGTCTCCTTATAATTTGGTTCCAGGCTCCTACTAAACCAAGAGAGAGTTCTGAAAGAAGCCACTTTCTCTGAAAAGCTGTGGGATTCCAGATCTGAAACTCAGTATGATGATTCATTAACTGAATAAACTGGGACATAATTTATTAGAAATAAAATACTGTGGGCATTTTTGTTTCATTATACCTGATAGTGGATACTAAACTTGATGCTTTCTAGCATCCTTTCGGCCTTAAATTTCAATTTCCTATATTATGTTTGTTTCCTGTTTCCTCAGTATCTTAAACTGTGGTTTCAGTACAGCCCATCCTAATGTATAATCTCGCCTCAAACAGCACTTGTAAAATGTGTTCTTGCCACAGAACATGCATTAGTCAGAAGTCTGGCTGAGAACTGAAGACTATACCTTGTTTTAACCCAAGCAAGAATTATTGGCTCATGTAACCTCATCATAGGAAAGAAAGAGTGAAACTGTGCATTAATGGGGCAGGAATCTGCATGCTGTCAGGAATTTTATTATCCTTTTTGCTTGTTTCTCTGGAAAGGTCATCTCCAGAGCCTTTCACATTCACATCCGTATGAGTCCATGATCCAAAGAGGAACAGAGTCATCTCCACTTGGAAATATCTTCATCAATGACTATATGAGTTTATAGCACATGCCCATTTCTGGAATCAGACACAATGTTCAAAAGCATCTGTCACTTAAGACCTCCAACTAGGGAAGGTAGAGGGTCAGTTCCCAAAAGAAAGTATGCTATTCCAGAGGAAGAGAGAGTGAAGAGACAAAATACTATCAGGAGACAATTGAGAGAATCTTAGCCTACTTTTCATTTGTATCCTGTGCCTGAACTCAAACACTCCATTTAAACCTTGACCCTATTAATTATCCCCATTGAGTCATTTTCTTGGATAGAACCAACTGTCCCTGATCTTCCTCTAATTCCTGTATTTCCTGATATCTCTGGCCTTGATAATCTTATGAAAAGTTTTTTGAAGTATTTAAGGGTAAAACAGTATTTTGTAATATTTAAGGGTAAAAATAAGTATATATTTTGTAGTATGTAAGGGTAAAATAAATATGTAAATTGTGTATAATATTTAAATTGAAATTCAATTCAAAAGAAGTTATCATTAAAAAAAAACTATGAAATTTCCTAAGTACTAAACTTCCTAATGTGCTAAAGTACATTAAGTGATAATCCAGAGTTTTCCTCACTTTCATGTTTTTGTGTGTGTGTGTGTGTGTGTGTGTGTGTGTATGACAATGGAAATATTTAATAATGCTCTAAAGAGTACATTTTAGTTAACTCTTAGTCAAGAGACATCCTAACCAACTACCTATTTCACTTTATACAGAGAGCATCAACATCCCTTTTCATTTCAGGCAGGTTCCTCAACTAGCAGTGAACTTATTTTATACACAAACAAATACGTCTAAGATAAATTCAATTTTAGTTTATTCATTTATTAGTTAACAAATATTTACTGATTTATGTATCTAAAACCAATTCTCTAAGTAATGGAGAGTAAATAAATGAATATTAATTAAGATATTCTTGTGTACCTATTCACAGCATTTTATAAAAAGAAAAAACAGTAAAGGTTCTTTTTTTAAAAAAACTTCTTGGACATTGAACTTAATTATAGTAATGAGTTGCATTCTCTATTTTAAGATATTCTATCGAGAGTAATATTTTTCTGTGTCAGATAATTGTGAGGCGAACTAGTGCTCTTGAGGAAAAACACAGCTTCAAATCTCTTTCTTAAAATGAAAACTGAGCAGTACTTGGAACCATATTTATTATTCTCAGTAAAACATTTCAAGAAGCAGTTATGTAAGATCATTTGCATTGCCATTTTGATTTAGAAAAGAAGTCCCTTCCTAAGGATAACTGCAGTTTTTACAATATACTGTGCGAGACTTTCCATTTTATTTCTTTTTCTTTTTCTTTTTCCAGCCACACGTGCAGCATATGGAAGTTTCAGGGTTCGGGGTCGAAATGGAGCTGCAGGTGCAAGCCTTGCCACAGCTATTGCAACAATGGATCCATAACACACTGACTGAGGACAGGGATCTAAGCCACATCCTCATGGATACTATGTTAGGTTCTTAACCCATTGAGCCATAGGGAGAACTTGTTCTATTTTATTTTAAATTGTACTTTTTCTTTTTTTAAAATGTTTATTATAGTTGATTTACAATGTTCAAATCAAATAATAAGGTACAGTTCAATTATTTAATTTAGAATACAGTTGATAATTAATGGCTAACATTCACAATTTAAGATAATTTTATTCAAGTAGATGTTATGTTCCTCTTGATTAAAGATACTGCAGACACGTTTGGAAGTATAAGGTAATACAGTTGTAAAATTTTCAGGAAGGCAGAGGAGTAAATAGCCCATAGATATATGGTATACCTGAAAACTTAGAGAATATAAAAGACTCTAATCATAAGTTATAGCTTATATTATACACATGTATATACAAAATCACCCTCAATTTTATACTACTACAAAACAAGCCAAAATCGCCCAGATGAGTAAGTAGTGTCACATAATTTTTAAGCAAAGATAAATCCATTCACGTCATACCTATTATGAAGGACCTACTATATATCTGGCAATATTTTACTCATGCTGGGGATACAGAATGAACAAAAGACCAAACATCCCGTCTTCCACAGAACTAACATTCTAGCAGTGAGAGACAGGAAATAAACAAATATATTAACCTACAGAAGTTCAATGACGGTAAACGCTCTGGAGGAAAAGCATAAAAGAAGGCAATGTTGATGTGAGGATGGGGCCTACTGATTTCCAGTTTTTATCAGAGAAGTCTTGATGGTAGAAATGGCATTTGGGACAGCACTGGGGAAGGGAAAGAACAAGCCATGCACATATCTGAGTAGAGCACATTATGACCTTCTCCAGCTAGCTAAAGCAATAATAACTGGACATACATTTTAAAGAGAGAAACTGGTGCCTTTTAAAAACTTGCAAGCTGCTGGCTTTTATTCCTAAGGAATACAAGAGCTATTGGAAAAACTGATAGTTCAGCTCTTAAAGGGTCACTGTAGCTGCTGTATAAATATAACATAATGGGGTGGAGTGGTGAGAGCAGGCAGAATTATAGGTAAAGTGAACTAGGGGCATTTATTAAAAACTAAATCAGGCTTGGCATATTTACTGATGTCAATAATTGATTTTTTTTTTTTTACCATGAGTAGTTCTCCTTACATATTTAGATATCACTCTCTCCTGAAAAATATAAGATTAAGGCTGCCAGAATTACTGGCTGCATGTTTTAGAATAGTTTTCAAAGTGGTAGCCTCCTAGACCTAATGGTATTTTCAGTTTGTATTGTTGCTCCAGAAAATGTACAAACAAACAAACAAACAAAAAATGCAAGTGACTGGAGAAGAGATGGGATGACAGAAATAAAAAGAGAGAGAAAAGCAGTGCTTCTGAACCTTTAATGTATATACATATCACATAGGAAGTTGTGAATGGCAAATTCTGATTGTGTGGATTTGGAGTATGACCTGAGATTCTGCATTTCAGACAAACTTCCAGTGCTGCTGAAGCTACAAGTGCTTAGAAGAGATCTTGAGCAGAAAGGCTCTGGGGGGGCAGGAGCAGTTTACACCCCTTCTTCAATCCTCACACCTCTGCCAGTGCATTGTTGTGCCTGATGTTATTTTTACTGCATTAACCTTTACTGGCTTGTGTTTATTCTATAGCAAAAGATGATCTCTTGATTGAAATATGTAAATATGATAGCCACTTTTAAACTAGGAGTTGCAATTTAATGCACACAGGAGATATACATACAAATCCAAGAGAAGAAATGTCATCATGTTTTATCATTCAAATATAGTAAGTGGTCTTTCGGAAATACATGGACAGACAGCTTAAACACACTATACAAAAAACAGTGACAGGTCTCAGGAGAGGGTGCAATCGGGAGGAATAAGGGCACAATACCTAAGAGACATAAACACAAAAGAAAAAAAAATAGGAGAAAGCAGAAAACAGTTGTCTTAGATGTCAGAGGCATCCATGCTTAAATCCCAGTTTCAGACCAATTCTTCCAGGCAGAGGCATCTAGCTTCAGGTAGAAATTGATGTTTACAGAAATATTCAGCCCTGCTGCATTAATATCTGTAGAGAGAGCAACTCTGGGAACTAGCAGAAAAAAAGTGATGGTTTTTAATGTGATTCTTTATTATGGGTTTGATTGCCACTAATAGCCAGCAGATGGGACAGATGCTTTAGGGAGAGGAAAAGCTCATAGAAGTTTTCTGGCCAAAATAAGCAGTTATACTCCAAATTGCATCATAACTTTGAGAATAGCAAAATTCTAGTGGGGAAAGTTTTTTAGCAAACAAAATTATTTTAAAAGGTAGGTTTTGTTATTAATAGTAATTGTCCCCAAATACTTCTATTTAAGGAATTATTAAATCATATTTCAAATAAAGATTATATTTTCTTGTAAAACATAATTTCTCTAATTCTAAAATTTTTGTATTAGAGTCCTTGCTGGCACAGCAGGTTAAGGATACAGCATTGCTGAAGCTGTGGCATAGGCTGCAAGGTGGCAGTGAATGGATCCCTGGCCAGGGAACTTCCGTATGCTGCAGGTGTGGCCAAAAAAATAAATGAATAAAAAATAAATACTATCCTTGAGAGAAAAAGGATTTGCAGTGGAAAAATTTGAAATGGTCAGTTTTTGCTGAAAATCAAAATAAAACAAAAACTCACAAAGACTATCATAATATGGTTGGCTACCTATATTGTAAACCTATGAGCCCTGAAGCCTAAAAATCACTATATATGAATGTCTCTGGCTGTTAAGGATGTGTTCAAGAAACTGTTTTGTCAAACACACTGATTTTTAGATCATAAATAAGTCCTGAACATCGAATGCACAGTGTAGAGACTAGAGTCAAGAACACTATATTATAAATATCAACGTTTCTAAGCTATTAGATCATAAGTTTTCACATCACAAAAAAAGAAATGATAATTCTTTGATGTGCTAGAGGAATCAACTAACAGCACAGTGATCATGATATTGCAATTTAAAAATGTATTAAATCAGTACATTGTACACATTAAACTTACCCAATATTATATGTCAATTAAATCTCAATTAAAAATATCCTCAAAGCTGATACTGAAGAAAAATCTAATCTGAAAATGTACCTCTGGGATATAAGACTAACCAAAATTCGTCTGTTTATAACATAATGATACATGGGGGTTGTTATTTTTGAGATAGTTTTCCTCTCATATGAAAGTCTGAGGTAACAACATTGACATCCTGTTTTTAATTCATTCTCAAAGTGTGAAGAATTTCAACAAAACTTTTTTCTTTTTCTTTACAGAAAGAAAATATGTATTCAAAGAATAATCTTTGAAGGTGAATTCATTTAATATCATGGATATTAATACACTAAGCGATTCAATATGAATAATAATTTTGGCATAATATCATATATATTATTCTGGCTTTGCATTTTTAAAAATTGTATTGACACTTCTGAGGCTTGAAAAGGATGTAATGCTTCCCTTAAAGTGATCTGGATAATGTACTTTTTTAATATTTGTATTGATTGCTAATTTAACTATTTGAAAGCTATTAACTTCACATGCAATGTAAAACCACCTCATTATTATTTAATATAGTGTCATATTCTTGCTATAATACAATTACAGTTCCACATCACTTTAAAGAATTTCAACATGAAAAACAAATGAGATGTTTATTTCAAGATAAATTTAGAGAGCTTATATAAATTGACAGGTGACACAGATAGTAAGAATACATTTAATAACACGACTAGTTTCTGATATTCTAATCTTAGTTAGATTGAACCCTATGCAATCAGGCAACTACTGATCACACACAAGGTCAGATTTGCCAGAAATAATGCAAAGCAGATCATTATTTCAGCCTTGCAAAGGTCAAAACCAAAGCTAAACAGACGCCTCTTCTCTGAACTCTAAGGGCAGAATCCAAATGGGATGCATTCTTAGTACTTTCGCAATAATCTTGCCATCTCCTTCTGACTAGATTTCCAGTCCTGTCTGCACTACGCACAATCTGTATCTTCCCGTGGTCCCCAGAAGATACAGATGCTACACTCAAATTAAGATAACACCTTATTTACAAAGAGATTAATTATAAAGTTGTGGGTGAGATAAAGGGGGACCACAAAGGAGAGTTCATGGACCAGGACTGGCAGCAGTGGAGCTGTTTTCATCAGTTGGATCAAGGGACCCATGGCAGAAGAGGTTATGGGGTACAGTTTTGGAAACAGTGACATTAGGGCAAGATACAGTCTCAAGGAAGAAGTCAGGGCAATAAATAATCTGAACTCCAGAATTCCTCACTCCCTGATTCCCATTTGACTAAATACATGTCAGTTTCTGGAACAAAAGCAGAATGCAGGGAAGGGTAGAGGGGATCTGAAAGGGCAAATGAAAGATATCCAAAATAAACCCTCAATTGAATATTGATGGTAGGGTTTCGCTCTTTTCAAACCAGCAATTTCCTTTCCAATGCGAGCAATTATCAGCAATAAGGCATAACTAAATCTTAGAGACAACCTAAAGTCTCACATAATTCTTGTCATCTTTCAAGAAAGACGTGTTACAACATTAGGTATGTCCACAAAATGGTAAATGCCATTATTAAAAGGGTGAATTACATCTGTATGTGAAAAAATAATTTAAACTGAAAAATAAAATAAGACATCAGCACCTTGAATTCAATTATTAAGGATTAAGAATAAGAAGAAAATTATACACACTCATGAACACACTTGAACTGGGAAATTGTTGAGACATAAACTGTTAAGTTTTAACACAAATAAAACTGCTCTGTTCACATATTCTAGTTAAATTAACTGTCCATTTTATTTAGGACTCACATTTAAGCACCACCACAATCACTATTACACATCTATCTTGTTATTGAAAATCTTTCAACCTGTATAATGACATAGTTTCTAAGGTGGTGACATTTTGCTACACTGAGGTACCCTCATTGCTCGTTGATGGTCCTGTTCCTTGCAGCACCTCAACATTAACATTACGTACCCAATCCCTGTTTTATACGCAAATGAAATGGTGTAGGAAGATGAGATAAACTTGCTCTGACCTTATAAGACAAAGCATATATTTTGAACATCCATCTACCGTGTACATGCAATTCTGCCAACTATACATTTCCTTACAAGTAGAACATAAAGTGAGTAATCGTATTTATCTACTGATTTAATAGAGCTTCGTATCTGCAAAATGAGTTTTTGAATCAAAAGAGGAAACATGCTTCAGCAAATGTTTCTTTCTTTTGTCCTCCCTCTGTATCACTGAAGTCCTCTTTTATTCTGTTTTGAGATTCTCTTTCATATGCAATCATTCATGGAAAAGCATCCTCTGATACTGCAATGTCAGGAATACCATTTGTCACTTAAATGTCCATATCTTCACTCACTTCTTATCTCTTTTACAGTAAATGTATTGATTGACTACAAACAACATTTTATCTCATTTAAAGAATTCATCCTCACATTTTTATCTTTGGGTCATATAAGAAAGGCTCAGTGTATTCCTTTAAGAAGGTCATTTTGCAAAAGAATATTTAAACCCCCTTAATATTTTCCTTTAAATAACTCTAGGCACATTAAATAAAATCTGAAGGTTTTATTTTTATACATATTTTTGAAATCAGAATTACTTTTATTTTTTAATTTTTTTTTTTCTTTTTAGCCATGCCCACAGCATATGGAAGTTCCTGGGCCAGGGACTAAACCTGTGCCACGAGAGTGACCAGAGCCACAGGAGTGACACCATCGGATCCTTCACCCACTAGGCCACTGGGAAACTCCCTATCTCATATAGTTTTCATAAACTGCATGATAAATTAATTTCCTTCTATGAATTTCTATAATAAAGTGTATACTCTAAGTAACCAATCTATTTCCATATTTTTTAATTTTTATTTTTATCTTTTTGCCTTTTCTAAGGCCACACCCATGGCACATGGAAGTTCCCAGGCTAGGGGTCTAATTGGAGCTGCAGCCGCTGGCCTACGCCACAGCCACAGCAACGCCAGATCTGAGCGCGTCTGCAACCTACACCACAGCTCACGGCAACACCATATCCTTAACCCACTGAGCGAGGCCAGGGATCGAACCTGCAACCTCATGGTTCCTAGTTGGACTCATTAACCACTAAGCCACAAGGGGAACTCCTGTTCCCAGATTTAAAGCAATGAGCCACTATTAACTTATAAGAAAATGGCAATAAAATTAGAAACTAACCTTTATTCATCACACTAGGGGTCCTCAGAGCTTTCTTCAGGTACCTACCATCCTACCTTTAGAAATATATCCTCTCCCACACCCTAGCAGAAAAAAGCACATCTGTGTTCCGCATCAAAGAACCCCAACTCTCCAGCCATGATACTCCCGTGGTGGTGAAAATTTGATGAGAAAAGATCTTGTCTAGTGATTGGTGAGCAGCCTGTTTATAAGCCCAGTCAGAAGTAGAAGAGGTCAAGCAAAATGGATACCAGATAGAGTCCAGACTGAAACTGGCAAATGAGAAGCCAGTGTAAGCTGAGGAATCTAGCCAGTGGAGAGAGAACCAGAGCAGATGTGCAAAGGGAGAAAGTCCATGACAGAGGGTGGAAGGAAAGAGTGCCCAGGCCTGAAAGTGTCCAGATGGTAACCTCTTAACCCAGGTTCCCGAAAACATGCAATCATTCAAGAAACCCCTTTTTGCATGAGGTCAAATTAAGAGACTCTATTCCTTGTAAATAAGAGACCTCAAGTTAGAACAAGCATAATGGCTGACTACAAAATAACACATGTATTTTATAGACTTTAACTTAATCCAGTATATTTTAAATAGACTCACTTTTAGGCTTTCGGAATCTATTATAATAGAAGAACTTCAACCATTGATAGAAGATAGTAACTGAGTAGTGGAAGTGGAAATAGGAGGAGGAGGGGTGCAAACATGTCTCTAGTACCTGTAAAGTCACACCAGCACAATGACCAACTACTGTAACTCAATATGAAAATATTTTATTTACATGAGTGATGGTTATCAAACATAAAAAAGGTAATTTTTTCACTCTAAGTCCAGAGCATAGATCTCTATAATTTTTGTTGTTGTTGTTTTTTAGGGCCTCACCTACGGAATGTGGAGGTTCCCAGGCTAGAGGTTGAATCTGAGCTGCATCTGAGACCTACACCACAACTCATAGCAACACTGGATCAATCCTTAACCCATTGAGTGAGGCCAGGATGCTCCATAATTTTAAATACAAAATGTAATGCGTTTATTGATTTAGGCAAATATTATCGAGTGATAACTACTTAAAAAAAGACAGCTGAAAAACAGCAGCAGAACCAGGAGAGAAGGGTACAGACCCGGCCTTCATGACAGGGAAAGGAAGTGTCCAAATGTGAGAGTCTCCTAATTAAGGATATGTATGATATACACAAATGAAAGTAAATTATTACTAATAATGTTATTATCGCTACTACTTTATTGAGTGACCACAATATTTTAAGAAATGGAAAGACTACATGGTGTATAATTCCACTTATGTAGCAGTTTTTTGTTTGTTTTATGGCTGCACCCAATGCATATGGAAATTTATGGGCCAGAGACTGAATCTGAGTAACAGCTGCAACCAACACAGCAGCTGTGTCAATGCCAGATCCTTTAAACCACTCTGCTTGGCTGGGGATCTAACCCATTCTTCTGCAGCAACCCTAGCCACTACAGCCAGATTTTTAACCCACTGTGCCACAGTGGGAACGCCTATACAGCAGGTTTGAAGTAATAAAGCATTGGAAATGGAGGACAGATTACTGATTGCCAGGAGGCAGGAGTGAGGGGAGGAGGACGGGAAGTAGGCATGGTTATAAAAGGTCAATATGAGGTATCCTCCTGGTGTTGGAACTGTTCAGTGTCTTAACTGTGGTGATTGATATAGGAACTCAAACAGGAGATGAAACTGTATAGAACTCGTACCCGAAATACACACACATATGCACACAAATGAGTAAAAGGAGAAATTTGAATAAGATAGGTGTGCCAGTGTCAGTATCCTATGATGATATTTTAACACAGTTTTGTAAAATCTTACCACTGGGGGAAAATGGGTAAAGGGTACAAGGAATTTCTCTGAATAATTTCTTGTAACCACATGAGTGATGGTTAGTTTTATGTGTCTTAATTGAATGGGTTATGGGATGCCTAGATGACTGGTTAAACACTACTTTTGGGTGTGTCTTTGAGAATGTTGCTAGAGGAGATTAGCATTTGAATTGGCGGACTGAGTAAAGCAAATGGCCCCTCCTCAATGAGAGTGGGCACCACCCAATCCTTTGAGGGTCTGAATAGAAGAGAGCAGAGAAAGGCTTGATTTACTCTCCACTGTTTGAGCTGAGACATCAATTTCCTTCTGCCCTCAGGTTCCTGGTCTTAGCTCTCCAACTTGGACTAGAATCAACACCACTGGCTCCCCAACTCTCTGGGTTTTAAACTATACAACTGGCTCTCCTAGCTTTCCATCTGGCAGTACCTAGTTCATGAGTTTTTCCAGCCTGTGTGAGCCAACCGTTTACAATAAATCTCTTCCTGGATGTATCTACCTCTATCTATCTATCTATCTATCTATCTGTCTATCTATCTATCTACTGCCTATCTATCCATATATCTTCTATTTGTTCCTCTTCTCTGGAAAACCATCACTGATACTACATGTGAATCTACAATTGTCTTAATAAAAAATTCAATTAAATAAAAAAAAAAAAAGATGGACCTCAATGTTCACTGGGATTGACTCCAAGCTCCGTGTACATGTCTGTGGAGAAATACTTTCAACTATCTAAACCTCGTTTTTTTTATAAAATAAAGATGAAACATATACAAAGGTATTACTTCATTAATTAACTAATTCATTCATTCATCTGTCCATTCAAATGCCAGGCATGCACTGAGTTCCAACAGCTATACTAACAAGCTGGGAATACAAATGCTACACTATAAGTACTACTACAACTGCTACTGCTATTTTTACTACTACTTTTGCTACTGCTACTCTGACTACTACTAACTATAATGGAAATTCTTGACTTCAAGAAATAAACAAGCCATAAGAGTATCAAATTAACAGATACTTCATTTTGACAAATGCCTTGGTAGAAGGAAAAGATTTCTAAAAGATAAACAGTAGCCCTCCAACTCAGAGTATCAGAAGAGGCTAGGGAAGTTTCTAGAGATTTCTACATGAGGTTTAGATATTTACCCTCAATCCTAAAACTGCACAGAAGTTCAGAGAAGTGGCAGGCTTCTCAGGAAGTGGCAGGAAAGGTACAAAGGCTCAAAAACTTAAGAAACTTGATGAATTTGTGAAAATCTAAGGTATCTAATACAACTCCAACATAGAGTAAGGTGCAGCAAAGCTGTAATTCTACTACAGTGACACACATGACATAAGGATAACCATAACAAATCAATCTGGTAAAGCCTTCGGTTAACAGTAAAGACTTGGATAAGATCCAAAAGTACTCCCTACAGTACATAGCAAATATAAAGCACATTAGCTATTATTGGCTGCAATACCATTAATATAATAGCGGGGGTTATAATGGCAAAAGTAGCAATAATATTTATATCATTTTTAATAGTCTTTATAAAACCTGATTTTTAGTGAGCTAGCAACTTTTCAAAATTAATTGCATCTAGCTAGCAAGATTAATTATTCTGTGACACAAGACATTAAGTGCCACAGGTCAATGGTCAGATGATGATCTACATTTTTTCGGTGACACCTATAGCATTTGGTGGTTCCCAGGCTAGAGATTGAAGCTGTGACACAATCTGTGACATGCAGAAGTTTCCGGGCCAGGGGTCAAACCCAAGCCACAGCAGTGATAACGAACTCTTAACCAGAATAACCTTAGCCAGAGAACTGAGAAAAACAAAATTTGATTAGAAGAGTCTCTAAATGAACATTTACCATCATACCTTATCAATACCTTATTTTAAAGAGATAGGTGCAACTGAGCCCATGAAAGTCATATTACAATTTTATCACTAAATAGAGTAAATGAGTTAAACGGTGTTCCAGTAAATAAACAAAAGTGTGCCATAAAATATTTACCTATAGTCTGTTTTTTCAAAAACTAAAATACAACTGTAACTCTTTTGCAATGGAATCAGTAAAGTTCATCTCAAATTCATCTTAATATTTTGAGATACTGCTTTTTTATGTGTTTGAATTATTTTATTTGCTCTTATATTTATAGGAGAAATAGAACTTTTATTCTGTACTTCTTTTCAGTTTTTACTTAAAAATTTTGCATTTAAAATATGAAAGTAAATGTTCTAGGTTACTTTTTAGTATATTATTTACACTTTGACCCTTGTGAATATGAAATTGAGAAAGAACATGGAGAAACAGGAATTTGTGGTTTTTATTTTTGTACAATGACTTGTGGATATTTCTTTATAAAGTATCTTTTATTTATCCTTCAAAGGTAATTGAGGACCTAACCTATTAAGAAATAGAAAAAAAATTAAATAGAAAGACCCAGCATTGTTCCTGTTGCAGTTCAGGTCACTGCTATGGAGTGAGTTCAATGTCTGGCCTAGGGACTTCCACATGCCTTGGCTGAGGCCAAAAAGGAAAAAAAAGAAAAGAAAACACTCCAAATCCAAAATCTACAAGAGAAGAAATGATACTTTTCTTTTTAGGTTTAAATCATCTAATATGAGGATACTGGAAAAGAGTAAAATAGTAATTCCAATGCTACATATAATTTACCTTAAACTATCATCACCTGGGTTGCAAATGCTAGCGTCACTAATCAATGACTACCACTTCATCTAATATAACTTGTCATAAAGTTTTCTTGAAAAATAAATGTTGTCCTCATTTTTCCTAAATAAAAATCTGAAACTAAGAGAATTTAAATAACTTGCCGCAAAGCACAGATCATATATACAGTGGAAAATGATTCAACATCTTATTGTCCTGACCTTTCTACTCAACACACTGCCTCCTTTTCTCTGATAAACAATCTCTGATAATGGAAAGAAATCAGCCTCAGTAATTTGGTCAAGGTTGCAGTCACCTCACATTCTATGTCAATGTACTCACTCTGCAAAAAAAAGAAAAGAAAAAAAGGAAAAAAAGGGAAAAGAGTTCTCCTTCAATTCTCTGAGCCGCCCCTGCCAGATGAAGGAGGAAAGCTGAAGAAGGGTTTGTGCCTTATGGGATTCTTTTTATTTTGCTCCAGGAAAAAGGGCTAGTTTGAGCAGAATTATGATTTTTTCATTGGACAAGAAAAAAATTCCCAAGCAGAAACTTACACAGCTTTTCAAACACATATACTTCATTGTGAGAACTCTAAGAACTGTATTTTGTGAATTATGTGTAATACCAAATATCAGGGAGCTTCTTTATTTTGGAATCAATAATCTTCCAAAAGGAAGGAAATGAAATCAAAGTAGACTGACCCAGTTTTAAAACAAATGATAGTCAGGGAAGAAACAAAGGAAGGAAGAGGGAATGACAAGTCTCAAACTTAACTGAAAGAGCTATATAGATCTTTAAAAGAGAAAACTAGACAAAGAGAAATGTGCACAAAAGAAAACAGTAAAAAAAAATTAACGACTCTAATTTTCTAACAATTTTTTGCAAGTATAAGCCTGAAATAATTACTTAGCAAAGCATTCAAAGAGATCAGAACAGAATCTAAAGACATCCTTTTTGTCTAAGTTTATTTTTTTTAGTAAATTATAAGGGTCCAAGTCTCATTATGTGCTACATTAAATGCAGAGTCAGCTTTTAAAAAACCCCATAAAGCATTATAAAAGAAAGTTTTCAATTCCTTTCCCTTGTAAATACAAGCTATACTTTTATCAAATTTCTTTTGAAAATGCTGATCTTTGTGATCATGTTATTAAACTACATTATCATAAACTATTAATAAAGTTTTCCATTTTTTTTGTTTGTATCTGCTAATTCTTTTTTTTTTTTTTTTTTGCTTTTTCTTATGGCCGCACCCGAGGCATATGGAAGTTCCCAGGCTAGGAGTCAAATTGGAGCTACAGCTGCCGGCCTACACCACAGCCACAGCAATGCCAGATCATTAACCCACTGAGCAAGGGCAGGGATCGAACCGGCAACCTCATGATTCCTAGCTAGATTCATTAATCACTGCTGCGCCACGACAGGAACTCCAAGTTTTCCATATCTTTAAACAAAAGTTTCTCAGTTCTCTTTAGATAGGGTTTTCATATTTTTAAAACACAAAACTAAATTTCTCTTATTTTATATATCTGTATTGAATAAGGTTCAAATGGACTTTGAAGATTGAATATGCCACTAAAATACAATCAACAAATATTTAAAACATGAACAATTAGTGTGACTTCAGGACAAATTAGAAGTTTACTTGAATAGGGTGCTGAAGATTCAAGGAACTACCATAAATATCTACTAAAACTTCTCTACTCTGTAGCAAAGTCAGAGTTATTTTTATGCCCCTGATTTCACCTAGGCATTAAGAAACACAGGTGGATACAAAGGAGCTGCACTTAGACCTGATTATGAATTAATAGTATCTGTCTTTGAATAAGTCCTTTCTTTTTTCACTTTCTTGTGATCATGGCTAATAAAAAATGATTGTGTCTCCTAGGCTTTAAACCTACCCATGCAATCCTTCTGAGTATTCACTTATGTTAACTGAATACCATCTATCGGGCTGCTGGGTTCCCTAACATATCCATCTCAACAAACGTTTCTAAAATTGACCTTTTAAATATCCATCAGAGCACACCTCAGCATACAATGAATCTGTCCCTAACACAGGCACTGAGGCCTGACTCAGGTAAGAGAATGCAGCTCTGTTAGAAACTGTTAAAAAGGAAGTTGAGTCTCACATACAAGTAATGTCTACACATAAAACATCAACACAGACATGACTCTTTAGTAGTTTCCCTGAATGACCTGGATTCTAAGTTTAAATCTGATTAATTATAATGCAGATTAAATCAGCCTTCTATCTGATACTACTAAGGCTCATCTTCAAAGTATCTCCGTATTTATCATTTATCATATGAATCCATTTAACTAATGTATTTTAAACACATTACAATATTTTAAATAATATATGGCATCTGTAATCAAATTGATTAATTAATTGATTCCATTTCTTTACATATCAGACCTTGGACAGGAATATGGCATGCTTGGACATTTTTTCTAAGGAAATGTGGTTTTAACAGTGACAATTTCAACACACAATTATGGAAGTGTAGTTTTATCAAACCAAGGCTAAGGAAATAAACTTGTAACAAAAGTAATACATTAGAAATTACCAAGAACACTGTAACGTACAAAGGGCTGGGGTAGAGAATCAGTATATCCTAGTACTATTCCTGGCTCTGACAAAAGTATTTGACCCTCAGGAAGTCACTTAAATTCTCAGAGTTTCAAGTCCCTCTCGTATAAAATAAGACATGAATCTGCTTGACATACATCGTCATCAGAGACCAGAAATATAGGCACATATTTGACTTATTGATCATATTAAGTGACCTATAAATGCCTGCACTTGACAAGCTAGGGGAAGGTCATCTGGAATGGTTCCAACAAAATAATGCACTACTTCATTATGCCAGAATAGTGAAGAAATTGTTGAATGATGATTTTCAGAACTGGACCAGACAGTGTGGTAATACGGCGTACGTTCAAGCTTCCAAATACTTTATCTTAGGTATACTGAAGGTGCAGTAAAAATCAGAGACACAACCTGTCGATGGTACATGACACGGACTGGGTCTAACTGAAATGCTGGATCACTGCATGACGTTTATCCTGATTTTGCATAATATACTGAGATGTGCATTATAACTAGGAACAACATACTGGATGTAACATACTGTAACACGATGTCAAACATAAAATTTTACAATTTTGTAGTCTCCCTATGACTTCATAAATGACTGTCTCCAAGTAATATGGAAAAGCAAAAAAATACTGGATTAAATATTGCCTTCTCATAGTATTTTCAATTTCCTTTTAGCTACGGATTTATAATAGCATATTATCAACTATAAAATTTAATAACTCGAAAATCTTCATAGTAAGAACGTTCAAAAAGTGGTAGAAATGAAAACCTTACATAATTTAAAAGGGAAGTCTTGATGAATATATAAACAAAATTTGCATATATATTCAATGAAATATTACTCTTACAAAATGAAGGGAATTCTGACACGGGCTACAACATGAATGAACCTCAAAGACATTAAGTGAAGGGAAATAAGCCAGTCACAAATGACAGATATTGTCTGATTCACTTACATAAGGTACGTACAATAGCCAAATTCATAGAGACGGAAAATACAGTGATGGTTGCCAGAGGTCAGAGGCAGGAGAGAACTGGAAGTTAGTGCTTGATGTGGAAAGAATTTCAGTTTGATAAGATGAAAAGAGTTCTGGAGATAAATGGTGTTGATGACTGCACAACAGATGAATAAGGCCATTGAACTATACATGTAAAAATTGCTAAAATGGTAAATTTTATATTATGTATATCTGGCATAATAAAAAGGTCATAAATAAATCTAAAAAGCACCTGTAAAGATAGTCTTACATTTATTAAAATTAAATAAAAATCAGTATAGATTTTTTTAATTTTTTATAATAGCTGATTTACAATGTTCTGTCAATTTCTGCTGTATAGCAAAGTGACCCATAGTATCTCCCATCATGTTCCATCAATAGAGATTAGATATTGTTCCCTGTGTCATAGAGCAGGACCTCATCGCTTATCTGCTCCCAATGCAATAGTTTACATTTACTAACCCCAAAATGAAAACCAGGATATTGAAATAAATATGATACAAGTCAATTTTATGCAACGTAAATTAGTAGTAATGAATATTCAACAATTTAAAAATATTTAATGGCTTCTTTATGTACAACATGAAGACCGTATTTATTACCGCAACATCATAGACCAAAATATGGTACTATTTCTCCATTCATCTTTAACTATTCACTGCACAATTACATCTCATTTTTGTCCCCACTTTACCATTCCCAGTCCCACTGCTTTATCTGTATATTACTGCTGCCTACTGCCCCTTCAGTAGTTACTGTCTGTAATATTTATTTATCCATTCAATTTTATAGCACTTTGACAGTTCTGGAAAATTTTTTTGCATTGTTCTTTAACATTGTATCTGTTTATATCTCCTATCCTCACCCGAATTTTCTGTAACTATATGTATAGTTCTCAGTATAGGACATTTTATTGTTCATTATTATTGATATGAATTATCAATAGGATGGCTATTTTTTCAAAAAATTAAAACTCAGGATTTGGAGAAATGGTACTGAAATTAATAGAGACTAAAAAGATTGTAGGAGTAACTAGAATCTAACCCATATGAAAAGGTAAAATAATTCTATTTTAGACTGGATAACTGCTTCATAAACCAATGGATACTTTTCCTAGCTCACTGGTTTTACTTTCACTTAGAGGATACATATCAAGTAACTTTTGATATTTTTCTCACCCAAATTTTTATAACTCTGTTTTTCTTTTTCTCTTTCACTATTTGATATTTGATGTTTGAATGTGTTTGGGATTTGATTTTTTTTAATTCTCCCAGTTTCCATGAAATTAAATGTCATATTTTCTTATAGCAGAAAAACAACTCTACTGTTCACTTTGGCAGTGGTGCTTTTGTGATATTTTTAACATCCAAAAGAATCTTTTTGTGCCCCTTAATATACATACACACACACACACACACACACACACACACACTCACCCAGCTTCTACCCACTACACACAATGGCTAGAATTCACAATGTATGTGAAGAAGGTAAGTGCAGCAGAATGTGTTTTAACAGCAACATGAGAAAGACAAGGAAGGTACAGGATACCATAAAAATGAGAGTGGTTTACTCAGTCTTAGGATATCAGAGAAGGTCCCTAGGGATCAGAAAATTCTATTGGTAGACACAGAGAGGAGCTCAAAATAGTAAAAATAAAATTTGATCCAAACTTCCTTCTTTCTCTATTAACTACTCCTGAAGAGCTTATTTTTTCACCTGCCTCAACAGTAGGCAGCAACATGTGATTTACCTAATTCCATATATTTGTTTATTATGTTTCATTTCTAGAATTCCTTAAAACACTGTTGAAAAGATGCATATGTAGAGAAATGTTTGAGTGGGTACACAGGTAAAAAATTACCATCAAGTTCTTAGTTCCCACCTGTAGCTAAGACGAATCATTATACTATAACAAGACTAAGGAAGGAAACACTCTCTTAGTGGCGAGGAAGAGAATAAAATCCCTTTGAGGTCTCTAATTATCACTCTGGTAAATGTTTAAGAAAGGCGATAACATAGCTAAAGGATCTTTAAACATAAGTGTCTTTCTGTAATTGTCATGGTTGAATAAATATTTTATTCATCTATAATGTATATTCTCTTTGTTCCTAGAAAGTGTACTGACAAGGTTCACAATTAAAAGACATATCAGTAAGTAGTAACAAATAACCACAATTTATCTTAGATGTGAATGAGTGAATTCAACTGGTTTCAGATGAAATTGCTACATGGAAATACATCACTCAAAGCATGAGAAACTCCCCTGGGTTTTAATGAGTTTCTGAACATTCTCCATAGTTAATATTGTTGCAACTGTGTTTTAACCATATGCAATTTAGAGTATGTCACCACATGAAATTGGTTTTTAAAAAGTCAGATAAAAGTGCACCCCCCTTTGAAATGATGAAGTATCTATTTAGTGCAGTGATTTGAGGCTGGTATTTGATCACAGAAATACGATAGTACTTTTATCTTTTATTACAACTACATGTTTAAACTGATGTATGGTGTGAAAATGAATGTGTTTTAGAAATGTATAAAGCCAAGTTACTTCACACATGAAATATCAAAACTTTATGAAGAATTTTTGCAGCCCCAATTACCCAGATGATACAAAAGAGGACTGCAATAAAACTAAGTTATTTGTTCATTAAATTAAATGAAATATCATGACTATTACAGGACACTTCCATTGTTTTGGATGTAAATAATGATTTAATCTTCATTTGGTCATGTATATTTTCTTCTGGTTTATGTACCTTTATGATGTGAACATGAGCTATGTCCTTTTCATCTTTGCCTCTCCACCTTCGAGTACTCTGCACTGCACCACAATTGCCAAATAAAAAAAGCTACAAATCCATTATATCAAAGTGAAATGTCTCAAATATGCAAATAGTTTCTAATACTGAGATTTAAATCATAACTAAAACTATTCAGTCCCTTTCCCCTTTTCCAACATCTTTATTTTTAGGACTAGTTCAATCCCTTTCCCCTTTTCTAACATCTTTATTTTTAGGAATGTCTCAAATATTCAAAATAGTTTCTAATATTGAGCTTTAAGTCATAACTAAATCCACTCAATCCCTTTCCCCTTTTCCAAAATCTTTATTTTTAGGACTCCTATGTATATTTATATTTGTACTTAAAAATTTGGTACCTAAAACCTATTATAATATTTTTAATCCTGTAAATATTTTATAGGAGGGGTTCTGCTTCTGGATGAAATAGCTGAAAGGAAACGAGCATTTATAGTGGAGGTCATTTAAATTGATACAGTGAAAATCAGTCATTCAATCAGTCGGTCTCATGTATTTGCTTGGATGCTTATTCATCCATTCTAGCTTGGCACCACTGATCCTTTCATTCAACATATAACTGAACGTCTATTTTCCAGCATACATTATAAAAATAATTATGACATAATACACATTTATTGGATTTTGTGAAATATTCTGTTTTGATCTCCTCCTTTCACTGAACAGAAGAAAGGACCTTTATAATGGACCATTACCTTCATAATGATCAACTATAAATGTATTTTTAAAAGTTAAAGTAAAAATAAATCATAATTATTTCAACCAATCATGTTCCTTTATTTTTTGAGAAGGAGGTGCTTTAGAATCAATCACAAATTCACAATTCTCATCTCCCAAGAGGGAAAAATTGATCTTACAAATTCTAAATATTTCCTTTCATCTCCTCTCCACCTACTTCTTCACCAAAATATTAAGGTTCTTGGTACAAACCAAGCTGGTGATGATTTACAATTTTAAAGACCCCTATGTGGCACTAATAAGGTAAAATTTTCTAATATTGGTACATATAACATGATTTAACTAAAGGTCAAATATAAAGTTTTGGGGTATTTCTTGAAATGTGTCAACAAAGCCTGTTATACGTTATCTTCATCATTACTTAAAGTTAAGGACTTAAAGCCACAAGGTACACCAGTACTTATCAAGGTATTTATATATAAGTACCATTATAATTTATGCATCTCATTCTTCAATTAATAATACATATTAGGGAAAGTAAAGTTACTTTTGCCAACACAACAGGACATGTCTTTAAATAGGTTGTAGAATTTACTCATATCGACCCTTAAAATTCAGATAGTTGTTGACCCCTTGGGAAGGTTATCACAGATAAACTTATAATTGAACAAAGGGAAACAAATCAATGACTTTTGGGGGTGTTTTTACATATTGCCTATGTAAACTCCTGATGACAAATTCTTACCCCACTTTAATCTTCTTGAAAATAAAGCACAATATGTGTATGACGGAAATATACATTTTCTTCTTGCTAGGATTTAGTTAAGAAACTTATGCTGAGAATCTATCTTCTTTTTTTTCTTTACCATGGTAATAGGGGAGGTCTGAATACGTGTATATATATATATATATATTTTTTTTAGGGCCGCACCAGCGGCATATGTAAGTTCCCAACTAGCGGTCGAATCAGAGCTGCGACTGCAGGCCTACACCACAGCAACACCAGATCCAAGCTGCGTCTGCAACCTATGCCTCAGCTTGTAACAATGCTTTAACAACCCTTTAACCCACTGAGTAAGGTCAGGGATTGAACCTGCATCCTCATGGATACTAGTCAGATTTTTAACCCACTGAGCCACAATGGGAACTTCCAGTGCAGACATTTTTATAGAAGTTTGCATCCTGAAAAGTTAGAGGAAGATAACATATACATGAAAATCAAGTTCTTCAGTTAGAAAGTTTTTTTCTTTTTTTTTCAGAAAGCGATTTTCACCAATGGAGCATATTTTGGAGACAAGAAATTAACCTGTCCCCTTATGTACCTACGACATGACACAATTCCTCAACCCAATATACATAATCCTAGCACCATATTACAACCAATATTAACAAATTGATGTGTTACAGCCAGTAATTCCCATGATCATGCAAACACACACAAACAAAACAAATACAAATACATATACTAATTTTGTGTCTATCAAAACAGATTTTGCAGATACAGTGATTTCACTTAATTGTTTTTCTTCTATATCATGATCATTTTCTCGGGTAACTTGCAGATGTCTATTTTTTTCTTTCTCCCAAGTAATTTAAGATATTTTACATAATTAATGTAAATAGGAAAATTATGTGACATTTATACAAAGAAGGGTTTACCAGTGTTTAACAAGTGGCCCGTGAGAGGCGGTGAACTCAGAGTCCTACTCTTCCATCTTAACTCTCCTACATTGTTGGTGGGAATGCAAATTGCTGTGGCCACTATAGAGAACCAGTATGGAGGTTCCTTAAAAAGCTAAAAATAAGTTATCATATGATCCAGAAATTCTATTGGATAAAACTCGAATTTCAAAAAATACATGCACCTCAATGTTCACTGCGGCACTATTTACAATAGCCAAGACATGGGAGCAACCTAAATGCCCATTGACAGATGAATGGATAAGGAAGATGTAGTATATATCATATATAATGGAAAATTACTCAGACATAAAAGGAATGAAATAATGCCATTTGCAGCTATATGGATGGACCTAGAGATTATCACTCTAAGTGAAGTAAGCCATAGACAAGTATCATATGATATTATTTGTGGAATCTTAAAGAAATGACATAACTAAACTTATTTACAAAACAGAAATCAACTCATAGAACCTCATGGTTACCAAAACAGAAAGGGGGGAGGGATAACTTAGGAATTTGGGGTTAACATTACACATTACTAAATATAAAATAGATAACCAACAAGGACCGGGAATTATATACTCAATATTTTATATTGATCTATAAGGGAAAATAATCAGAAAAAATATATGTATACATATACATATATACACATACATACACGCACACACGCACACACACACATATATGCACACACACACATATATGTATGTACAATTGAGTCACTTTGCTCTACCCTGGAAACTAACACAACATTGTAAACCAACAGTACTTCAATTTTAAAAAGAAGAAAAAAAGGTAAAAAAAGGCAATTGATAAAAGTAACACTTAAAAATCAACCCTACTTTAAGTAGATTAAAATATCTAAACCATGAAAAAAAAATAAAAAGTGGCCTGCAGAAAGGTATCATGATGAAAAGGAGTATTACAGAATGTTTTGGATTTTAATTTTTGAATTAAATCAGGGTTTGGATTTTCCTAAAGTTTTCTACACATTTTGAGACAAGTGAAATATTATCGGAAAATCCTCATTCTTAAAATAATCTTCATCATTTGAATATCTATGTCATAAATTAGCTTTCTTTTCATCCATTTGTAATCTTACAACTGAATATCTTTAAAATGTCACTGATTTTAAATCATGCTAAATTCTTAAGTAATTTTAAGTAAAAGACTCAGAATAGGAAAGCCAACAACATAAAACACATCATTAAAAATTAATTTTACAGCTTACTTTTTATCTATATTGAATGTTTCTGTCTATAAAGGCACTGTCAGTAGCATGACAAAAGGTCAAACGATGGTTTAACAGCTATATTATTTCCTAGCTGAGGGAAAGCTATACCGTCAATGACAACAGTAGAGACAACAACAGTAACAATAAACATAATTTTTTGAATTAGACACCTTAAAAACTATACATGTTATGGGGAAAAATGCATTCCGATTCATGAGTACTACATATGGAATGGGAAAAATGCATTCCAATTCATGAGTACTACATATGGAATAATTCAGATGTCATGTTAGAGTGTGCTAATATTTACAAAAATGAACCAAAAAACTAATCCTCATTTCCAGTGAAATGTATCCTAATGAAAATAACATAGAGATTGAAACGTGATTATAAAAACAAGCATAGATGGGGAGTTCCCTTCGTGGCTCAGTGGTTAACGAATCCGACTAAGAACCATGAGCTTGCGGGTTCGATCCCTGGCCTTGCTCAGTGGGTTAAGGATCTGGCGTTGCCGTGAGCTGTGGTGTAGGTTGCAGATGCGGCTCGGATCCCGCGTTGCTGTGGCTGTGGCAAAGGCCGGCAGCTACAGCTCCTGTTAGACCCCTAGCCTGTGAGCCTCCATATGCCGCAGGTGCGGCTCTAGATAAAAAGGCAAAAAGACAAAAAAAAAAAAAAACAAAAAAACAAGCATATATGGACTTGCAAATAAGAGCATAAACTCATTAGCGAAAAAAATGAATCTTTTTAAACATTCTGAATTTTGCTGAAATGCATAGAGAATATCCCATGAGGAAATATTGTCCTTGTGTCTCTAATCTGAAATTCATTCACTGATCATAGGCACACTGAAACAAGGACATTCCCTGCTCAGTAAATCTGGTGGCAGGTCATGGAGGCATCTGTTCTCCATATACCCATTTAATGAGGTCATTTGGTACACATGCCATGCATTGGGGAGCGCTTAATTTTTATTAGTAGCATTAATCTAGCTAAGAGTTAGTGAATTAAAATTATCTTTTAAATGAAAGAGAACACTCCTTTGTCTAATTTGCTCAAATTTATTGCCATGTAACCCCTATATATAAACTATTTTGCAGATGGCTAATAAATATATTAGTAAACATTCCCATAAAATTACCAAGCACTTCTGTGACCTTGAACTATAATTAGAACTCAACAGATTTTTAAGTATGAATATTGAATTGCCAAATAATAGCCATTCTCAGTGATTTGGGAATCTGAAAACCCTGCTGTATACTGATTATAGGAACAACCTTTCAAGCCACCATTTTTAATAACAAGGGATGTTTACACGAGTAGAAACACTGCAAAGAAGAGTCACTTATTCAAAAACGAAGAGAATTAAACCTTCATGCAATGCCATCAGGCTTATATGCTGTTTTGATGATGGACTTCGGTTAAAGTATTTGTTGTTTTGGTTCTTGTTTTTTTTCTTTTTAGGGGGGTTTTGTGATCCACAGATCAGATATAAATGGAAGCAGTAAACCTTGAATTCTTTAGGCTTGGTGTTCATCTGATTATATTGAAAAAAAAAAACAAGGGCAATATGACTTGGGGTTTTCAAGTTAATATTTGCATTAAACAGAACTCAGGGAACAGAAGTACTGTTGGGCTATAATTTCTATGATTTTTCTATTATTTGGAAGTGAGACTTCACCCTAGAAAAGAGGTGATGGTGGAGTAATTAGGCAGTCCACTGATCAAATTCTTATCTGATCTGAGGTCTAGGTTAATATATGGAAAAATACAGTAAGAGCCCCACCACTACACAAAGTTCCGATAAGCTAAAAGCCATGTCCAGAGACCTGAGATTAATGTGTCTCAGTTTTGTGGAATCCGATGCAGGATGTTATTACCAGAAACTCTTGGTTAGAATTTCTAGGAAACAAGCAATCAAAAAGTGACAGAAAACAACACTTCTCAGACAGTTCTAAACCCACAGTAATTCCTAGAATGACTAGTATGGCTGGTGCCACTTACAGGTGGGAGGCAGGATGCTCTTGGTAGAGAAAAAAAGAAATAAATGAAAAGAAACCCTAATGGGGGAGGGTGGTATCAATACATCAATCAAAGAAAATAAGTGCACTTCTTAATGAGTGCTGTGATTGAGAAACTTTGGAGAAAAGATATCTAAGAAGCTTTCTGTGTAGCACATTCCATAAAATCCTGGGACAGTCTTTTAGAGTATCCGGAATAAAGATTACCATTATTCTTCAAGACATCTGGCCTGGATCTCCTCTTACTACACTGATGATTAGACTGAGAATTCAAGGTTATGTACTTGATTAATGTCACGATTCTTAACATGCCCTTCAGGGGCTGGTTCAGTCTTACCCCATCTGTGTCTCCAGCCTCCTAGACTCCACCTTCACGATGCTGTAATCACACTGATATTTTTTTTTTTATTTCCAGCAGGTACTAAAATTTCAGAATTCAGGGCCTGCATCAGTAGTATTTCTTCTGTTAAGATTTGTGTCCCCTCAAATTCTTTGCCAGGAATCTCCTAGCATCCTTCAGGTCTCAGAGAACATATCACTTCCTAGATGTCCAAACCCTCCACATTACCCGTTTTATCTCTCTTGATATCCTTTCATTTTGCTTATTTTCTTACTGATACCAAAATACAATCGTTTATGCAAATATCCCATGCCTATAACCAGAAATGTAACTCCACTGATGTAAAAAGCCTATTAGTTTTTTATTATTTTATCCCCCAAATTTAGTAATGTGTTTCAAATGAAGCTTTTAATAAACCTAAAGAAAAAAAACAAGTATACATTAATTAGAATATCTTAATTAATATATTAAGTTGTATCTAATACATTAGACTATCTTAAAATATTAATATATCAATATTAAATTAATATCAATTAATATTAAGCCATTAATACCATGAAAAACATTGATATTTGTCTACTGAATACATATTTTACTAACTGAGATTTGATTTTTGTTTGTTTCTTAGAGATAGTTTCCCTTTTCTTTAAAGTATCTCATGCATGTTAAGGTAGGTTTCTGTTAACTGGGGGCTTTACTCTTTTTTTTTTTTGTCTTGTTGCCTTATCTGGGGCCACACCCACGGCATATGGAGGTTCCCAGGCTAGGGGTCTAACAGGAGCTGCAGCTGCCGGCCTTCGCCACGGCCACAGCAACGCGGGATCTGAGCCGCGTCTGCAACCTTCACCACATCTCACGGCAACGCCGGATCCGTAACCCACTGAGTAAGGCCAGGGATCAAACCCGCAACCTCATGGTTCTTAGTCGGATTCATTAACCACTGAGCCACGAAGGGAACTCCCCTCTTTTCTATGATACTTAAGTTTATATTCATTTTTAAAACTTTATTTCTACAGTGCTAAGACTAATGATAAGTAGATTTCTGACTTGAGGGGTAAGTGTAAGATTCAACACTGATTTCCATAGATTTTAAATCTACCTACCTCTACTACAGAACAGGTTTTGCTGGCATGAGATAAAAGAAAATAGCGCAGTAAAATGATCTTTGGACTAAGAAAAAAGCACTGCAGTTCTTTATTTTATGCTATGTTGTTGTTGTCTTTTAGAGCTTTTTTCAGTGTAGATTTCATTACATTAAAATATAAGCTTAATGTTCACTGCAAAAATTCTGGATATACAAACGCTTCATATTTTGAGAACCCATACCAATGTCTTACTTACTTTCTTCACATATATTTCTTCACATGTATTTTATTTATGATTATCTTCCACATTGCTTAACAGAACACATTTTTAAAATGCCAATACATTTATGAAGATTTTTTTGGGAAAAGGGATTTTATTAAATGATTATTTTCCTTCATAGATGTCAGGGTTTCCTTTTGGAAGCAAGCTATAATTGACCTCTTTATCAGTATAAAATTGAAAACGAACAATACATTTTTGCATTTTAAAACACTTAACAGTTAATGCACTAGTTTGCTAGGGCTGTCATTCTACAATACCACAAACGGGATGACACAAACAGCAAAAACTTGTCTCTAGTTCTGGAGTCTAGAAGTCTGAGATCAAGGTGTCAGGAGGACTGGCTTCTTTTCAGGGCTGTAAGGGAGAGTCTGTTCCACGTGTGTTCTCTAGCTTCCAGTGGTCTGCTGGCCGCCGTCTTTGGCATCCTGTGGCTGCTGCTGAATCCCAAGATCTCTACCTTCACCTTCACTTGGCTTTCTCCCTTGTGTGCCAGTCTGCTTCTAAATTCCTCCCTTTTATAAGGACACCATTCATACTGGATTGAGCCTACTCTAATGACCTCATTTTAACCTAATTACCTCTGTAAACACCTTATCTCCAAATCAAGTCAAATCCTGAGGTACTGGTGGTTAGGACCTCAACACATGAAACCAGAAGATATAAATCAGTCTACAGTAGTGCTGGGAGAGCGACAGAGCCTGTTTCATTCCAAGACATCACATCACTTTATAGACCACCGTTCGGAATGTGCAGAACAATCAAGAAAAATGTTCTAAGTAAATTAACAATTAAAGATATTTCAAGTTAACGTTACAGAAAAGTAAATCAGATCATATCAAAGAATTTTGAAAAAAATCCTTCTCAATTGATAGGCCTATATGATACTTATAAAATAAATGTCACTTTATTGGGTAAAATATGTTAAAATATATTTACATATATTTAAATACTACGAAAGCTCTAAAAGGACACTGGATGTGCAACCAGAAACGAAAACAGTTTTCAATGCCAATTCTACTTTTTACGATCCTAACAACCTAGGTGGAAGCCAATTTTTTGAGTCTCCATTTCCCTGTAAATAAACTAAGGAAAATATAATCTCCGCTCCAACTCACCACAATGTGCTAATTAATCATCTAGGTATTTGTCTCCTTCTTCTTCCTCTTTAGTTACTGAATCCTGAAAGAACAGGTGGACTGTTCACCTGACTGCCTAAGACATGGTGTTTAGCAGAAGCTGACTTTTGCTGGGTATATACTATAGCGGGTTAACAAAAGTGTGTTTAAGTTATGATTTGCTATTCAAATGTTATTTTTTATGATTTTATTAGTGTGGTTAAAATATATGTTCCATGACTACACTGTTCTGAATGAAGATGACCAGGTCTGTATACTTAAGGGAAAAATATCTAAACAGCAAACAAAATACTTTGAGGTGCTGCCTTTAATCAGCTTTTTGCAGGTGGAGCTAATTTTATGTTGACCCAACTACTATCTATCATCTTTACTGACAATTACCTATACACTGATAGTTAAAACAAAACCTTTTTCTCCTTTAAGACAGTTTACTCACTTAAAGCCTTTCTTCCTCCAAATTAAATGCTGTAACTTCACATACGACCTCTTCTAATAACCAAGTAAACAGATGAGTGATACTTCACTTTATAATTTAGGTCAGGAGAGCTGGACTGTTATCTAGATTACTTATAGGTGCCCAGACAATCTATATTTTGTAAAGTCTCTTCTACCCTACCCGTTCTGTGCCTTCTTCCAATATAGCATACACAATGGTTACTATTATTGCATTACAATACTGGCAATATTTCTGTGATATGACAATATAGAATATCAGAACACTTTACATAGTGATTTTTTTAAAAATTCATCATAAATATTTAATAGCAAAGGAATTAATATAATTCATTAATAGCAGTCCAAACACTGTAAACAGATGACCTTTAAGACACAAACATATACCCAACCAAATTTACATTTTAAACATCCAGTGAATCTCAATAACTATTTGATTTCTATGACTATGCCACAGTATATATTTCAAAATAAATCGAAGTTAAAAGAATAGATTTTGTGATTCAAGAATAAATGGTAACATCTGCCTAAACTCCAACTCATCACTGAATGAAAGAAATAAATATTTCCATTCAGATTATCTATTGAGAGTTTCATTTTTTTTAATGTAGAAAGCTCCTTCTCTTTCAATTCACGTAAGAAAGGGATCATGAATGCTTATCAAGTTTATAGTATAAAATACCTCTAAATCTAAGTGATCTTGTTCCTTATCTTTAAAATAGGAAAAAATAAAAGCGCACCTTACAATAGAAAAAAATAATGTGTTCATTATCTATAACTGTGGTTGTTAACAGCAGCCAGCTAATAATCAACTCAAGCCTCAGCAATAACTTGAAATGACACCTCGACAATATTTTCAAGAACATTTTGAAAGAGACTGTTTAATATTTAACATGGCCTTTAACTCTCTTTTAGAATAGAGATATCAAAGTGCCTGCAGAGTATGTAGATTGGTACCATTCAGGTGAACTCTTCAGCATTCCAACTAACACAGCTGGCTTCTTTGCTCTAATAGCTACTCCAAACCTTCACATCTTTTCAAACCTGATGTGATCCTTACTCCCTTTCCACTCAGCATCTTTATACTTTAGAGAGAAGAGAAGTATTCCAGCTGAGAAGACCCTCTACAGCAAACTTAATTTGGGGCCTATCTTCACTTGGATTCTTACCGTCCCCTCTAGCACTTCTGGTTGCATATATATTTCATGTATGAGAAATCTCTTTACTTCAGCCCTGTATAACTTGCTCTCCATTTGTGGACATCTCCATTCAGTTCCTCATCATTCTATAGTGCCTACTACTTCCACTCTACCTCCTCTAATGCTCCAGCTTGTCACATTAAAATAAGTCAAAAAAAAAAAAAAGTAAAAAACCTTCTTCTCCTTCCCACTAAGAAAACAGATAGATACAGTTTTACATATAGATACACACACGTATATAAATATGTACACACATATACGTGTGTGTATGTATGTATACTAATTTTCACCCAGTAAGGCCAGAATTATTGAAAAAAAGACATATATCAGTATCTCCATTTTGTCATTTTCTACTTCTACTTAATATGGTATGATATATTTATGCCTTGTCATGACAAGTATAATTGACATTTAATATTATTAATGTCCCCAAATGACTTAAAACTCTTGTTTCTGATAGTATTTGGTACCTAAACTTGTCTGCCTAAGAATATATTTAAATATTTGTATAAAAAATTAAAAGGGACAATTAAATATATATCAACTAATAATTCTTTCTTCAAATAAAATATTTTTTTAAAGAAATGTTCCAAAATCTAAATGATTTAGTCTAAGAAAATACAGGAAAACACATACAGATATTATTATGCATTTATAACATAAAATATTTATATATCACTGAACACTAAAACAGGTATTAAAATGGTTAAACTATTGGTGATTATTTTCATTGATTATTGTACTGTTTTTTAATAACATGATAAATTTAAATGTATCAAAATAGTTGCATAACTATAAATGTAATAAAATAATTGAGTAATTAAAAAAAGAAAAAATGTCAGTATATTAAACTGAGTATTATGCATAAGAAATTATGTTAAATTTAGTAGCAACAGAATAAATATACTGTTGTTAGCATATACACAATAGCCATTCATTTACAAACATATGTCAAACATGTACAAACACAACCCTCACCCTACAATTAATTAATTCTATAATCAATAATCTGATTAGATTAATTCAGACATGTGAATGGCATATTTCACATAATTAATTTTAATTATGCAGAATCCATAAAGTTAGGCATTTTCACATCAGAACAACCGTACTGATAAAAATAATTGTTCAGCCATTACAACCATTTAATTTCTACAGCAGAATTTCTGAAATTAGGTCCTATTGACAATCTGCACTAGATGATTCTTCATTGATGGCCGTGGTGCTATGCATGTGTGAAGGTTAACAGCATCCGTGGTCTCTATCTCCTACATACTAGTAGCACCCCCACACTCATGCACAGTTGTGACAACCAAAAATATCCCAGACACTGCCAAATATCTTCCAGGGAACAAAACATCGCCATTGAGAACTACTATTTTAGAGATTGAGACTACGTATTGATTTAAAATCAAAAGCATACTGTGCAAAACCATTTTCAACTTGTCAATAAATTGTGGCTTATAAAAGAAATGCTATGTAAAAGATAAAGACTACATTAATACACACAACAGGCTTTTGTATTCTAAATATAAAGAGGTTCTTAGGTTAACATGATCCCTAAATGGTGAAATTTAGCTCCTTGTTCCCATTTATAAAACATCCGGCAAATGTAATGTAGCAGATACAGTCAAGAAAGAAAAATTCATTTCATTGAAATTAATATTTTTAAAATTGTCATTTTATTGTTTTAAGAACACTGAACAATTATATCTAACCTCTTAAAAATGTTTATGTCTATAATACAGTGTTGTTTACTATAGGTACAGTGTTGTACAGCAGATCTCTAGAGCTTAATTAATTAGCTGTAAATGAAACCTCATGCTCCTTGATTAGTAACCACCCCATTTCCTTCCACCCTCAGCTCCTGGAACTACCATTCTGTTTTTTGACTCTATGAATGTGACTATTTTAGATACTTCATATAAGTGGAATCACAGTATTTGTCTTTCTGTGACTGGCTTAATAAAGTCCTTCAAATTCATCCTTGTTGATTCATAGTGCAGAATTTGCTTCTTTAGGGGTGGCTAATATTCTATTTTATGTATATACCACTTTTTTTTTTATCCATTCATCTGGTAACGGACATTAAGGATGTTTCCACATCTTGGGAATAATGCTACAATGAATATGTGAGTGCTAATATCTTTTTGAGATACTAATAGCAAGTCTTTTGGATAAATACGCAGAAGTAAGATTGCTAGGTCAAATGGTGGCTTCACATATAATTTTTTGAGCAATATCCATATAGTTTTCCACAGCAGTGGCACAGTTTTTCACCCTCACCAACAGTGTTACAAGGCTTCCAATTTCTGTACATCATTGCCAAAGATCATTTTCTTAAAAAAAAAAAATAGCCATCCTGACAAGTATGAAGTGATATCCCATTGTGGTTTTAAATTAAGCTAAGCAAAGTCATGTCCTTGAAATTCTGAAATATTCTATCTCTGCCCACACTATCTTCATCCAACACCATTTCCCATTAATGTCCCCAAATCTCTTGACTCATTTAGCTTCATACTTTTGCTTTAAATATTTTCTTATGGATCAAGTGACACAATATAAGGAAAAATCTTTCCCTGGTTTAAACCTGGCATTTTCCCTGCCTTCACCAATATTTACCTTATATTTAAAGTAATATACATTAGATAAAAATTTTTAAAAATGCAAAGAAGTTGATATATACAAGATAGAAGAGTTTCATTTCAAAGATAAAAAAAATCAAACATGTGACATAGTAAATGAAGTAGCTAAGGAAAACTGAAGTTACTTTAAAAGAAATAATGTCCATATCACAGGAAAGGAGAAAGAAAAACTCCTACCCAAAAATATTAAACTCAGTTTGAAGTGTCATGTTTTAAGAAACTATTGAAAACTGAAGACCATAGATGGCCCTTCTAACAGGGCACCAGAAAGTCTGAAAACTGTGTAATGCAAATAAATGTGAAGACAACTGTATTTGGTTGGCTGCAATAAGAAATGCACTGAAGAGTAAAAAACTATTTTCACACACTGAAAAAGTGGACTGTGAGGGGAAAAAAAGGTATTTTTTCTTTGTTTAGGCCCATGGAAAAACATGACCCATTGGGTCAGTATACAACTGAAATGAAAACGAGAAAAAAAAATTCTGTGAGAATTTAAATGTAGGGCTGGTTCCACAAATACTTGAATGTATGATTAACCAAAGTATTTCAAAATCCCGTAAATCTTATCCTTGGCATAACGTACTTCTGACTCTGCAGCAGTTCACTGTATGTCATTTTTATTTTTCATTGAGTGTATTAGCAAACATTTGGTGATGCCTTTAATATAAGTTGACAATAAAGTATTGGTTGTTATATTACAAAGTATGCATATTTAAGGTGATCCCAGAATAGTAAATGTGGAAAATGCTCCTAGCTATCCATGAGTACAATGAAATAACATCACACAACACATGCGCACGCACACACACACACGGACTCAGCAACTGTGTCAATATTTTTGAAAAACTACTGAAAAGTGGGAATAAACTGCTATTTAATCTTTTGGTTTTTTCCCCATTTGTTTCTTAGCATAAGAGTTATTTTTTTGTACATTCTTTTTTGCTAAGTATATGCTATTGATCCACAAGAGTTCCTAGCATTACTGATCATTGGTGCAGGTGATTCCTGATGAAGTGTTAAGCATGCATTATGTCCAGTTACAAGAAGTCATTTTGATTGGGAGCAAGAAATTCTCCACAGGAATATCATGCTCTTTATCCCCAGGGCTTAGTGTCTGAAGGACTTGGGAATTGGACTTCCTGGTCTAGGGAAGGAAAGGTTAACATCTAAAGGATATCTGATAAAGAAGGTGAGAGTCTGAGGAGAGAAATGTTGTTAAATGACTCCAGTCCTGAAGCCTCTAGGAGCAGAGACAACTGATACCAAGTTTTAGATAATCAATGATAATCAATGTTAGATATCATTATTTTATCTCCAGACCTTATGAAGAGTCTTAAAACTGACAATTTTAAAAACACTTTGGTGTAATGTAAAAGTTCCAATTACATGGAGAAGTTCTCAGGAAGATCAGTTACGTTTGGATATAAATTATGAGAAAGATCAGATGAGAGATGACAAGCCACAGTCAGGAAGGATTTGTATAATGTGTAAGGCTGTGAGCTGATGGAAATCTCTTATACTCGCAGAATGTAAGTGTTCAGACAGACACTGGGCAATAAAAGTAGGGGGATACTTCTCGGAAGTCTGGAAACCTTGAGAATAATAATTATATACATGGTATCTCAAAATCAAATTGCCTTATATGGTTAAATAATTTCAGGCTGTGAAAGCAGAATATATAACTCATTCATTGAAAAATAACTGTATCTCTGTATTACATCTCAGTAGTCTCACTGTACTTGTTGCAATCACTCTCTCTCTTTCCTAATAATCTTCCAACTTTCATGTAACTGCTGCTGTGAATTCTTTATAACAGTTTCATCAAGGTTTAAATGGTGAAATTTGCAGTGTTTACAAAAGAAGCATTTTAACTCCTTCTAGAAGTATGCTTTTAAATCTGAATTTAGATACCTGGATCTCCCCTTCAATACTAAAAGTTAAAGTTTAATATTATAAATTTTGCTCTTTGAACATATTTTTGTTAAAAAGGTATTTTTAAAAAGGAGTTGGGTTAATGCATAAAACAAAAATATTCACTCTAATATATTGTTAAAGAGGTAATACAATGCCCCAAAACTAGATGGAGGAGAAAGAAAGAGTACAAAGTTTGGTTTCTTTCTGTTACATGACTCCAGCTCTAACTATTGAAGGATAGCCTTCCCAAATCCACAGGTTCCCCTTGAACTTTTTCTGCCTCTGTTTATTTAAAACGTTTAAATCAAAACTACATTCAGACTTTCAGTAAGGATTCCGTGAATTAAGTAACCTTGAACAGGACTGACCCTACCTTGCCTTTCAGATGAGCTTTTTTTTTGTTTGTTTTCCCTTTAGGAGACATAACAATAGGTCTTTTGTGACAAAAACAACACATTTCTTTGTCACCTGGCCCTCCACTGGCAATTACCCATTTATTTTAGTATGTCTCTTGAGGAATTTTTTTCAACTTGATAAATAAGCTAGAAGAATGGGAAACATAAACATATGTAAAATAAAAATTACACCACAGGGGAAATAAAAGAGAAAAAAGAAAAGTCCAATGAAATAGATTCCCTCATTAATTTCAACTGGAATTCCACAATGTTCTACTTTTTCTCAAAATTATATTCTGCACAGGTTGTTAATCAAGGTGTATATGACTGGAAAGTTTCATGAATAAATAGGATAATCTGATTTCACGTTTAGATCTTAAAATGAATTCCATCAGTACTCTGTACCATTTCTAATATATAAATGCATTGGCTTTTGTTCTCAAATGACTTGTTACTATGTTCACAGACAACAGTTGATGCAGTGCAAAGAAAATACTTAAGCCAGAATTTCTATCCCCAGAGAGAAAACAGTTTATTGGATAGCAAGCTATTGCTAAAATGAGATACTTTAAGAATAGGTGTTTTTTTTAAAAAAAGAAGAACATGTGAACTACTTTATCTTTATTCATCCTAATGGATTTTAGTACCACAGAAATGTGTACTATACATTTAGGGACATGTAAGTGTGATAACAACGGTGATCCAAGCTAATTACTGTCCACACTGGGATGTACCAGGCATGTACTACCAGGGATTTTCTCTTTCAATTCTTATATCAAGTCTGTGAATTAGCCCCCATGACTGTTATGGTTTTACAAATGAGGAGACCAAGGCTTGGGAAGTGTAAATAACAGCTACAGAGTGATGAGGTTATTAGTCTAATCCTACATGTGGTGCTCCTGGGCCTTCTTCTTACCAATAACCTCTACCAGCACTTCCCCCAGTGCTTTGCATTTTGTTTTGAGATGTGATATGCTTTTGTACTCATATATTACTAAGGAACTGTTCATGGTTCTGGGAGTTCATTACACCTCAAATAAATGAGCACAGACTAAGAGGAGAGTGATCAAACAGAACTGCTCTCAAAGTGTTTCATATTCTCCATCATTACCCTCTATCTAGAAAGTGTCTCATTAATACATTAAAACTATCATTATTTTTAGCAAAGGAAACCATCAAAATGATTTCCTATTCATGATTTACTAGATACTATCTTGTCCAATAGAGAGATGATAAAGCTATTCTTAAACTATCCTTCCAAGTAGCTCAGTGGGTATAATCATACACACACACACACATACACACACACACACACACACACACACAAACACACACACCACACATACCACACACAAAGGCAAATCATCCAAAAGATTTCACAGGATGATCACATCATTTATGCTTAGTGCTTTGAAGGTCATTTAATTGATTTTTACCAACTTCTCTGTTTTAACCTTCTTTCTTAGTTTATGCAGCAATATCAAATATATACCAACACTTAACAAATAACTAAGTCTGCTGGTCAAAAAACTAAGAGATGTTAGATAAAGAAATATCATATATGTACTTCATTCCTGTAGCTAACATTATATTTTATTTTCTGTTAAAGTATTTGTGACATACATTTTTTTCTGTAAATATCATAATAGATAAAATGGTCCTGACTTAAGGCCTTAAGCAAAAATTTCATTTCTGCATTTAAGAAATTTCATTATAAGAAAAGTGTTTAACTGTAAAGATTTATGAGGCAGAAACAATATCATGGATTACTTCCTCAGGACTAGCAGAGATATACGTAAGCTAAAGGTTAGTTTAAGGAAGTAGTACACCGTTTAGGTTTTGCCATGCTTTTCTCACACTCACATTTCTCTTCAGGAAAAGCACTCAGAATATAAATTTAATAGGCTGATGTGCATTAATTTTTACAAAAATAAATGAAGTCAATTTTTCAATTTCATTTCTCTCCTAAAGATTTAGAGTGGAGCTGAATATGATTCTTTTGGAACCAACTTATTTGCTTTTGAAATTCCTACCATAGAGTCACTAGCTATAAACTAGCCTGGAAACATTACTTTCTCCCATATTTTGAAACTTAGCATCAATATTTATTTCATTTATGCACATACTTGCAAACGGAACTGTTAAATTGTCTAGTACTTAATTGGTTGAAATAATCAATGAACATCTGAGGTGTGAACATGTATTTTCTTTCAATATGCATGTGTGTAACACCAATATTTAGACAGTTACTCCTTGGCAGTATATCTTAAAAGGTATTGGCTATTATTACAAACCATGCCTCTAAATTTTATTATAAACACCATGAGCTAGTGTATGCATAGTATATCTTCAAGTATTGAATCAAAGTTATAACCTTAACAATTTAATCTGCAATGTTAGACCAAAGAAATAAATTAGTAGTAAGATTTTCAAATTAAAGTGAACATGTTAAAATAAATTTTAAAGCAAACTGTCTCTCTGAATACCATACATCTTGTACAGTATTGCAGTGCTGACCAAAGTATATTCAACAATGAACATGTACTTATGATTAGACTTCTAGTATGTTATATTACCCACAACTTTTTAATTCAGATTTGCAATGTCACAAATGATAAAAGGCTTCTGCAATGACATTTGACCAGGTAGGAATAATCTGTGCTTTGTGCTTATTTTATCAAAGTTATAGTTTCTAATTTTTCAGTCAAGCCATTGAAAATATCAAGTTTCATTCCAGATATTAGGGTTAGGCTGAGTAACTGGAATTTCCAGGAATCATCTTCTAAACCTACATGTAAATCAAAACTAAGATATCAAATTGTACAAAAATGCAGAGGTGAAAAAGGGAATAGTTCCAACCCATGGGAAGAGTTACAATTTCAATCAGAAGAATTTTCAAAAGACTAAAAGTCTTATAATTAAAAAGAAATATATATATGTGTATATACCCACTCATAAACACATTTATAACAAGAAAGTGAGCAATAAAATCAATGAAAACAAATTCGAAAGGAATATGAAAAAAAATAACAATGAAACAGAAAACAAAACCACAAAATGATAGAAAGCGGATAAATACAGCCATTATTTTATAACTTTAAATGTAGTATTCAATAAAAATAATGAATCACGATATGGTATACCTGAAACAGTGTAATTTCGTAAATCATTTTTTTTTAGGGCCACACCTGCAGCAGATGGAAATTCCCATGCTACCAGTCGAATTGGAGTTATAGCTACTGACCTACACCACAGTCACAGCAGTGATGGATCCAAGCTGCATCTGTGACCTATACCACAGCTCATGGTAACGTCAGATCCTTAACCCACTGAGCAAGGCCAGGGATCAGACCCGCATCATCATGGATACTAGTTGGTTTCACTACTGCTAATCTACAATGGGAACTCAACCATTCTTTAATAAAAATTTTAAATAATAAAAGCAAGGTTTTTTTAATTAATATATTTATGACAAAGAAAATAGAGAAAAATGTACAGCATGGGAATGATAAAAAGGAATATAAGCATGTGTATGAAAATTAATGTTTCATAAAATAACATGCAAATAACAAAAAATTGAAGTTAGAGAAAAAAATAGATTTTTTTATAAATGTACTCTACAAGGTTGATCTCTAGGCTTCTAAAAATATGAACAGGTAAAAATATATTAAAAAATTAAAATTAATAAAAGTTAACTATTTAAAATACTCTCTTGCCTATATGCTTCATGGATGAGTTTCACCAGAATTTGTAACCAAAAACAAGTATTTTAATATAAATAATTAAAAAATAATATGCCACATTCATGTAATAAAATATATGGAAATCTTCAAGATAAAATATTATTGGAAATAAAGAAAAATAAGAAAGAATGAGTAAAAGTTACCAGCCATACTCCCAAACTCATCTCCAACTTTTAAATTGCAAACTCATTTTCCCTTTCAATATTTAAATGTATAGTCATCATATAAGTACTCAGAAATACATTTTTAAACTTTAAATAAATCTATAAATATCATTTGTTCATTCTATGGAATTAATATTATTGGTTCTCAATGTCTTCCCAATAGAATGCAGACACACAAAAAAATACTATTTTTACTTCTATTTGGGAAATAGTAGTCTGCTCTTCATAAAATAAATTATATATACAAATCCTTAAAGTGTGATAAGTGGTAATGAGAACAATAAAGCATAGCAAAATACAAAAAATACACAATAAAACCTTAGAATTGACTATGACCAGGCTTATGAAGTCTTTATTTTCTCTAAATTTCCTTAAAAGGCCAAGAGTTCTGTGCTAAATGGTCTAATAACATCTACTTTTATTTTTACTTTTGAGGAAAAGAGTAAGCAGTATACTACACAATCATTTGCTTTCTAATTATAATGGAAACCCAGCTGGAGCCTAAACTGAGTTCATTACCAGGTTTCTAACCTGTCTGAACTTGTCTGGTTGGCAGAATTACAGTGTAGGCCACCAGAGGTCTATTTGCCTGAGGGACTGAGAGTCTTCTGGAGAAAAAAATTCATTCTAACGAAGATGGAGTTTCTGGATTTAAGGGAAGGGATGATTTTCAGTGCTCTGTGTTCGGACAATGCCATACACTCTTATCCACATAAGCCCCATAGGATCTTCGCTATGTGCTAGAGAGAAACATGCTACAAGTCACACTTGAAACAGAACTTGTTCTAAAATCTCTGGAATGCATTGAATAAAAAGACATTATGCATTTGAGTCCCCAGTCACAGATTTATTCAGATCATAGTTGAAACAGTCTGCCCTTCCACTAGAGAATTTAGCCTGATATCAGCAGTAATAGTGATGGACAAATCAACTTTTAAGTTGATTAGTTGAGTTGCTACTTCTTTTACATAGAGACCTTAGCCATGGAGAGCAGCAAAACTGGAAACTAGTTATCGATTGCTCTGCAGTAACTGAGATAAGGACAGTCCACGCTTTTGTGAGAATCCATAAAGTTGGCATGGAAGAAGAGGAGTGAGCAACTCAGAAAGTGTGAAATAGCAAATATTACAAAATTACAGAAACATTCTGCCTGCTCCTTCACAAAACAGCATTGGCCTCAGTGCCAAAGCTACAATGCTGAGTCAAAACATCTATAATGACTAATTTTATCCCCACCCTAGGAAACCTCAGTTGCAAATAATTTGGATTCTGAAATGGAGTTCTTTCTAGTTCATTCTTCAGCTCAATATGATATCCATTTATCAAACACCCACTATACGAAAAGTTACAGGGGTGTGTTAGTCTCTCAGGCTGGGTTTCCTGGAAACAGCCTCTGAGGTGATTTAGCATGTAGGCTATTTATTAAGTGGTGCCCTTGGGATCCCAATGCCTATGAAAGGGGAGGGAAAGATGCAGGACTGGGAAGACAGATAAACTGAACTGCAAGAGACCCAGTGACAGCCTCAGCCAACCCATAGGGAGCTCAGGATTTAGAAGGGTGCTTTAGAATTTTTCTCAGATGCATGAGACTATCTAGAACTAAAGCTATTCCTGAAGAGACTGAAATGGGTGACTGACAGCCCTCCCTGAAGCCTGCACAGATGCCCTTTTCATCTGTGCCATACATCACAATGGACACCAAGTAACCATGGGCCAAGCCTACTTTGTCTAAAAGTGGCAAATCTGAAGTATCTTCATGAAAACAAATTGTCAAAATGTTACCAAAGAAATACTGAACAATCTCCATAGCTAAATTCATGTTTATATTGCTATAAAGTTTCCTATGACCTCAGGAAAAGAATACTTATGATAACTAACAATAGCTTACTTTCTTAGTGCCTATGAGTGCTAAGCACTGATTTTGGAGCATGAACTTATTTAACTCTCACAGTCACACAGAGATGTAGCCACTAAATTTATGTGAATTTCCTGTGTCAAGAGAATATAGCACTAGAAGGTAATACTCCTAACATAAAAAGTTCATGCCCTTTGCTAAACTAATGATGGACCTTGTGAGGAATGCAAAAATAAGTAAGACATACTCTCTGACTTTGACATTTTTCATTATAGTAGGACAAACAAAAATGTGACACATTCAAAACTGAAGAACAGTACTAAATGGAGTTGGCATCACATAAAGCTGAGAAAAAAATAAGGAATAAAAAGAAGTCAATGTAGAAAACAGCAAGCAATATGGAACTCAATGCATCTTCTTTGTTTGGGCCAAAACGGTGATCTTGAGACATGAAAGTTCTGCCAACACACATAATGTCCTCCACCCCAAATAAAAAAAAAAAAAACAAAACAAAATGTCATATGAGTAGTACGTAATCTTGGACTTAACTCCTGCTAAAAGGAAGTTTTGTGATAATTAAACTACATGGACTCTAAAATGATTATTTATCCAGTGTATACTTAAGGGAATCTCACTTTTTTTAATCTCTTACAAATTGGGAGTTTTTGTGAAATACAAATTAAGGAGTAGATCATATTAAAGTGGATTCATGAGGAATAAAACCACCTTTGCATTTTAGAATACTTAATGTGAACTATAAACTTCCAAATTTTGCAAGTTCTAGTTAGTCAACCTGAGTGGACATTTAATCAATGGCCATTTGATCACGCTAGTGGCCACTTGATCAGAGGCATACAGTAGGATTACCGTGTGGATGGACGGAGCTGTCTTCAAATGTCCCTACCACAATGATAAAATTTCTGCTTGCATACTATGTGTATTTCAGAAGTCCACATACATACAAATCTATGTAATAGTAATAATAATAGTAAATGAAAACCTTAGCATATAAATGCCTTATGGTAACCTGCAGAGAAAGAAGTGGCTCTGACATTCAGTCGGTGATTCCAATCCTCATGCTCTTTTTATTAGGCAATTCGGAAGGGTCTTTGCCGTCAATTAGGAATCCATTACAAAGAATCAAACACGTAATTAGAAGCCTAATGTAGTGCTATTTTACGGACATGAAAAATTACGTTCAAATTCAATCATTATAGGCTATTTAATCGGTATGGTTTAGTTGCAAGAGCATATAAATGTAAAGATAAAGGAAACAAAATATAAACCCACTACTGCACAATTTTCTCAATGACTGTAGAGATAAACCATGGAATAAATTATGATTAAATCAACTCCATTACCCCCAAAATGGGTTCTGTGCTTAGATGGGGGTGGTAAAGTACAACTATTTGATTTCACTAGCTGACACAGGTAAAATTCAGGAAAAAAAAGCTGTGGTTTTTACTTTGGTGAAAATTGCAGAGAAATAAGTAATATTAAAACATATAATTAATAAAATATAGTCCTTAAGGGCCCATAAATGGAATATACTTGCACAAGTGGACTGGTAAAGACTTTTATTAATGTAGAATCCAAACAATTTGTTTCTTTGAAAATTTTCACTTCGACCAAATTTTAAGAAATCTCTATCTATAATTTAGTTTTAAACAATAGCTCAAAAAAAGAAAGTGAAGAAATAGTACTTTCAGATGGAAAAGGCATTTGAAAACTGCCATTCCCCCTTAATATAAAGCAAACTAATTTAAGATATTCTTAAATGCTTTATTATTAAAGATGTATATAAATTGTCTAATACTTTGTGATTATGAGAGATGTACAGTATAGAAGAAAACTCAGGTCAGTAAAATTGAACTCAAGATGGAAAAATTTATGATTATAGAGAAACTGAAAACCAAAACAGTTAGAAAATTTCCTAACCTAGTACATGAGCAGCAAATAGCCATTAGCAAGGTAATGAGGTACAAATGAGGATTAAAAATTGCAAAATATATTAATGACATGTTTCAATAGCTTTATTGCTGCTATTTGTGTATCACTCTGATTTATCTCTAAAATTATATAATTTTTTTTTACGGCCACACTGGAGGCACATGGAAATTCTCAGTCAAGTACTCAATTCCAGCTGTAGCTGTAACCTACGCCACAACAGTGGCCATGTCAGATCCTTTAATCCCCTGCATGAGGCCAGGGATTAAATCTACATTTCTGCAGTGACCCAAGTAGCTATAGTCAGATTCTTAACCCACTGTACTACAGAGGGAACTCCACAATTACAATTTTTTTCTAAAATATTTAATGTAAGTTTCCTCACCATATTCAACTCTATTATTATAACATATTTCCATTAAGTCTCATCAAATTAGATACTTTTTAGTTGTTTTGTTTCATCAACCACATCTATACCTTTAGTCAGTATGAAATAAACAAGCAAAAAATCCTGCCTACTCATTTTTGTTGCTCATTAAACATCTGCTCATTAGCCACCTCCTGGTTAATGAATACTTAGAATCAAATGGCAACCCATTAGCAAAACTAATTCTGTTTTCAAGCATATTTTTCTATTTTTCAAATAATTACTTCAAAAACTACATATTTAGCCAAAACTCACTTAATCATGTCAAAAAAATCACTGAAGAATTACAAGAATCATCTTCAATACACCAGTAAAAACTGAAACTTCTTTAGTGCATTTTAAAGTATATAACCATTATTATTTAAAGCAAACCCAACTAGTCCATTTAATTATTAATTGCATAGCTTCTCTAACCTCTACAGAATCACATATCATAAACCATTTCTAAGAAAGGCTTTAAGTTGTTTCATAAAGTGGCTATATAAATTTAGGCAGCTTCTTTTTCTTTTCAGATTGTATTTAGGAAGTTGTAATACGTGCTAGCAGCATATATTAACTTTATTCTTTTACAGATTACTTTCACAAAATGAAGCAGATGCATAATTTAAGAAGAGGAAAATAAGAAAATAAATATCACTTAGAGAAAAAGTTTTCACTCAAAGTATTAATTTTGGGGGGAAGTGTCATTATCATTTGTTTTTTGCTTATAGTTTTCCCTCATATATTCTTCTTTGTAGAGTTTAGTATCTTTACTTTTCTTATGCCCTTGTAGATATTACCTGTAATCAAACTGGAAAAAAACATCAGTAAGAATAAAGTTTCCTTGAACTGCAATGTCAATGCAGACATGCACCTGAGAAATGAGCTACAAGCACTTGTGGGTGCTAGAAAGAAAATCTACACCAGGAGATGAAGCAGAAATAGTTGCTAAGAAAAAACTATACAATATCAAATTGCAGTATGCTAATAAGCGTTCACAGGAATAAGAAGAAGTTATTTTAAAAGGTGTTTTAGGAGAAAAATTATACATTTTCTCCATTTAATAACATATCTGTAATTTATAATTATATTTATGTATTTATATGTGCAATCATCTAAATGATTTATCACATATAATCTATATATATGTAATGCATAATTAATTATATATAATTCCCTTGAGGAAATACAAGATTTAATGTTTGGATTTGTGAAGAGACTCCAATTGCATTATAAACACCTATAAACAGGTCATTTAAATTCAAGAAAATTCTTTTAAAATTAAGTATATAATGGGAGTTCCCATCAGTGGCTCAACAGAAACAAATCTGACAAGTATCCATGAGGGCACAGGTTCGATCTCTGGCCTGCTCAGTGGGTTAAGGATCCAGCGGTGCCGTGAGCTGTGGTGTTGGTCACAGACACGTATCGGGTCTGGTTTTGCTGTTGTGTAGGCCAGCGGCTGCAGCTCCGATTCCAACCCTAGCCTGGGAACCTCCATATGCCACAGGTGTGGCCATAAAAAGATAAAAAAAAAATTAAAAAATAAATTGTGCATATAACAATAACCAAAATAGTAATCCTCTGCTATTCACTTGACATTAGGATAGTGTTAGAGTATACAGACATGTAACCATGTGTTCCTCACCATCAGGGAGTTCAGTTTCCTAGAGAAGACAGACATATAGAATAGTATCATGAGATATTACTACATATGATGTAGAAAACAAAAGGCAACATCTACTGAGATCTGAGTGTTTCCGAGCACTTTACATTTTACATCTAATACTCATGCTCCTCCTAGGAGAAAAGAATCATTATAATTATCCTCCTTTTCTAAGCAAAAACTGATCCAAAGAGAGTTTAAGTAACTTTCTCTAAGTCAGACAAATAATAAGTTATGCTGATATAATTTAAATCCCTACAAGCGTGGGTCCAGCAGTTTTAAAGACTATATATGTGACATAAACCTTCTATACACCTAGTATAACAGGTCAGAGAGAATGGTCTTGAAAGAAGGCACCCCTCCTGCAGAAAAACAAAAAAGAAGGGAACTTGGCTGACATCATCTGATATATGTTACCATGTTAGACTGAAAGAACTTGAGGGTTCCAATTACTACTTTTTTTTTTTTTTGTCTTTTTGTCCTTTTAGGGCTGCACCGGGGCATATGGAGGTTCCCAAGCTAAGGGTCTAGTCAGAGCTGTTGCTGCAGGCCTACGCCACAGTCATTGCAATGCCGGATCCTTAACCCACTGAGTCGAATTCATTTCTGCTGCGCCACGACAGGAACTCCCGCCAATTACTATTTATCTTTATATAGACCTACTTCAAATTTCAATGAAAGTATCTGATAACAGAAACACTGATTCATTCATTGCCAGTAACACTTAGTTTCACCTACCATGAGGCACGTATTGTATACTGGCTTTGAGTTACATTAAATCATTTATTATCCATAATAATTCCATAAGGCAATTATCTCTATATTCATTTTACAGAAAAGGAAACACTCATATTTCTACTACCTCACCTCTGCCTGTGTTTTAGAGGCATACTGTGTTTTAATAGGAGATTGAAGTGGTACCCACAATGGAATGGAGTGAGCTTGCATTTCCTCATTGTGATCATCATTTTAAGTTTACATATATTCAAGTTAATATTAGAAAATTGATATACCAGCAGAGTAAGAGGGCCCATCTATTACAAAACCCTGCTCTTCTGTCGTTATTCAGGGTTCCATCACCATGAAAAGGAAGATCAACTCCTTCTAGCATCAACCTGTAATAAGATTACATTTTTAAAGACTGTAACTGCTATGAAATACAACTCTTCAGACATACTGACTGAAATTCATACTTTTGGTAGGTAAAATATACTGCTATATTTTGCAGTGAAATTTTGCATTAATAAGTATATTCTCTCTCTTTTGAGAGAATTTTGCTATTTGCCTTACTCTCTCACACACATAAACACATACATATACAGTTTTTAAATATTTGAAAAACTACTCTTTCCATGACTAAAATAGTCAAAATATCAATTATCCAAAATACTAGATTTGTTGTCTTGACAAAGTCTAAGGTAAGTTCCATATCTATAGCTTTCTGAGTTGTTTTCACTTTCTCAAAGATTCTTATGTATATTTTATCTTTTAAATTAAATCATAATTTGATAGCATTAGTTAATAAAAGGGCAAATTACTAACAATGCAGACAATATAATTTCTGCAGAAATAACTTTTTCCTCTAAAACAAAATCTAGTTACCAGGTGTCAGATATGGTGCTATCCAATTTATCTATATTATCTTAACTGTGGAAATAAACCCATGGGATAGATATTACAATTATTCTTATTTCACAGATGATTATTCATCTTAGATTTGATTCTACCCTATGTTGCTAGAATTCTATATTAGCTTTACTGTCCAGGGCTCTGGTTCTTAACCATGGAACTACATCTCCTATATAGACCCAATTACTGTTCGTGATAATGACATGGGATTAAACATAGCCCTCAGCAGAGGGCATAGAGCAGGGAAAGGAATAATTTAAATCTGCACTGTCATATACAAATGTTCACATGGCTACAATTCAATTTATAAATTATATCCAATTTGATGTGTTTTATAACTGTTAAAATAATTCAACAAAGAGGCCAGCAGACTGAAGTAGCACTTATGTTTTGGTAGCCTGCTCAGCAAGTCAAAACCAAAGCCAGAATCAATGAACCCAAAGCCCAGAAAAGGAAACATAAGAACAACCAATCACAAACAGCCAATGGGGCTTTCCCAAAGAAGGCAACTATTCAGGCTATGGCCAATCAAATAATTTCCTTGCTTTGCTTCTGCATCTTCTCTACAAAAAACCCTCCTTTAGCTCCTATTAGTTTAGAAGTGTTCCCAGACACTCTTTTTTTGGCTGCTGCCCTGTTTAAACCAATGTCTACTCTACTCTTAAAAATTTTAATATGCTTCAATTATCATTTAACAAAAAAGAACATCTCCCATGTCTTACTCTAATGATTTAATAAGTCCAAATGATGGATAAATTATGCTGACAGTACAAGCTACCATAAAATTGAAAATAGATATTGATATTTGGATTTCAAGCATTGTATTTTGATATTTTGTTTCTCTGGATGTCTCCTTTTTTTTTTTTTTTTTTCTTTTTAGGGCAGCACCTGCAGCATATGGAGGTTCCCAGGCTAGGGGCTGAATCCGAGCTATAGCTGCCGGCCACAGCCACAACCACAGCCACTCCAGATCTGAGGCACATCTACAACCTACACCACAGGTCAGCAACACCAGATTGTTAACCCACTGAGCAAGGCCAGGGATCGAACCCACAACCTCATGGTTCCTAGTTGGATTCGTTAACCGCTGAACCACAATGGGAACTCCCTCTATGGGGGTCTTAATAGCACATTCAAAGAGATAAAATACAGTAATGTGTCCTCTAAAAATAGTGTGCTGTTATTTAAACCTACTGATCAACGACATCTCTCATAGAAAATAAGATTTCTATAAATCCTGCATTTTTTGTTTACCTAGCCAACTTTGTTCTTCATTATTTTAGAACCACTAGTCCATTTCAGATGCCTAATATCAACCTTGTATAAAAGTTGCTACAGAAAATGAAGGGTCTGAAAAGAGTAATTCACACTTCATTTTTCAGTTGGCACATTCCTCATTTACAGATGGAAAATTCAAGCTCAAAGAATTTAAGATACATGAAAAGAAGAATCCCTGAGATTTTTGCAAATTAACACTGTTCTAAATTAAGAAAGATGACTCTTACTTCTCTATTAGATTAATTCCTAGAAATATAAGTTGCTTGCCCCAGAAAGTGAGGAAAGATGTACATTTCTTTAACCCACACAACAATCTATTTATGTAGAGTCAGACTGAACAATCTCTAGAAACCTTCCAAATTTTATATTCTTAATTCTGTTTAGACTGTATAATCTTTACCTTTTACCTGTGCTATTATTTAAGAAAAAATGTAGAAATGTTAGTAAAATTGTTGAAATTTAGTATAGTCATTTAACCTGTTACAAATCAATTATCTTGTCCACATTTCTCCACATTACCCATAAGTGTCTATTAAATGCTGAGCTCAAATTCAGATATACCATTTATTGAATTTCCCTACTGATTATTCCAATGACTAACCACAAATTTTAGCAAGATCTGAACAATCACTTCTTTGTCCTCTTGCATCTTATGCGTTTATGAGTATATACCCACACACACACACACACACACACACACATACACACACACACACACACACTCTTATACTACCTAATATACTCTGAAGTCTTTCTCAGGATCAGTCATTTTCACAAATGTATACATTGCTGGATGTATTTTGTGAAAAACTTAAAAGTTGACATATTTACAGCAATACCAATCTGTTTTCGCCACTTCAAAGATTTTAGAATGAAATGTCCTTACCTAGGTTTAGGCAGTACTTTGATATATAATCTATTTGGGATAGGAAGATGAAAAGCATTAGGAAAGAATGTTATTTTCCTAGAGACTCCCCACTAACTGTCCTTTCAGTGCTCTTGAACTATGTCTTCTGAAAATTATTCTCATAGAATTGAAAAAGAATTGTGGATCCACCTTCTCTTTGATATTAGCTAACTATACAGTTGTTTTTTTTCTAAGATTTCCCCCAACTAATGGGTAAGAGCATCTTTTCACATTATACAATGGTTTCCCCACATCATTTTTCAATTGTTGTCAGCATTTTCCAAAAGTCTCATCTTACTCTCAGCTGTTATAGTTTTATAATATTCTTATAGAAAAAGAACATTGTTTTGTGGTCTTCATTGGTTCTGTGTTACTCTTATGGCCTTTTGTAAATGTAAGCCTATCAGAAAACCCCTTTTCAATTGAAAATGTCATGTTTCTTAACTTTATGGGGTTTTTTAAGCCTGAAAAAATTACATTAACTCTGTGAGATGCTGTAGAATCATGCACTATTTCTGCAGTAGACATTTCCATTGGTTTAAAGCAAAACAATACACTGATACTGGAAAAGTAGATTTTTTTTGTGTGTGTAGCTAACATTGCGTCAAGACAGAGAGAGAGAGACAGAGACAGGGAGAATGAACGAATAGGATGCCAGAATAAGACAATCAATTGTATAATTTTAAATCAGCAAGTTAAACACTTTCTCTGGGCCAGAGCATAGTTAAGTCCCCTGTGATAAAAAGGTATCAGTGTCTTCACCAGAAAATGAAGATTCGGATAAGATACCCTGCATAGCCCCCCCTACCCTTTCTTAAATTCTAGAACTCTATAAAAATGTACTCGGATGGCAGCTGTTGGCTTGGAAAAGGGAGTAAATAACTTTGTGGTGTGACAAGAATTAAAATGCAGGACTGCAAGAGAATTACGATGTCTCACTAAGGTTGCCCTTAACAGTAATAACTGGCAATGTGTAGCCTCCTTACCGGTGTGAAATATCTGCAAACACTCATCACAGAGTCCCCTCTCTAGGAAGCTGTCAGAATAAAAAACAGTCCTCACTGTTTTGAAATATAATAACTCTAGTTAATATGCTTCCCTGATATGACAAGCGCTGATTTATGATGTTAACTGAGGATTAGATATCAACAAGCAATCCTAACGTTTAGTGCTGCACTTGAGAGAATCACATAAGTGACCCTCTGGCAACTTCAGTGATTTGCATACGTCCAAGACAGCAAGTTTATGGGATTGCTGAGAAAATGTTCTCATTTTAATTTTTAATGTCTTCACACATCAAAAGTCAAAATGATTATTAAAATATTAATTTAAAATATGCATGCATTTGAATATAGCCTGGCTTTTTTCCTCCTCAAGTTACATTATTTTTTGACAAGATTTGCTGTTCCCTCTGAAAAAGATAGCCCTTCTTAGTCCACTACTGTCAAAGAACAAATTTATATCAATACACCTGTCACATTTACTTTCTCAATTAACTGAGGTGTCAGAAACTGTAAAGGGTAAGTGAAGTATATATATATTTCTCTATGGAAATTATTAATGGGATGCACAAACTTCATAGTTAGACTTAGTTTCTCTGACCAAAGAGTGCACCCCTGGGTGGTGTGGTTGCAAAGGCAAATTTCCATTCCAAGATGAAATATATTGAAAGAATGTCTTCTGGTATAAGAAAGAGGTTCTGCCTTGTTGGAGTTTTCCCTGTGTGGAGCAATCCTAATTGAAACCTGCAGAGCATGAAGACTGCCGGTGCATTCAGTCGACAGTCAAAATGGGATTAAACAAATCAGAAAATTTCCAGAGTGACAGTAGAAAATCAGGATTTGGGTTTTTAGCAAAGAGTAATTTATAGTTTTTATATCTTTTGAAGAATCAAACCATTTAAAATAGCTAATTAACTATGGATTTTTCTTTTGTATACAAAAATTTAAGCTAAACAATATTCCCATAGATTTATATATATCCTTTTGGGGAGAGATGACAAAACCATTCTTAGTAGGCCTATTGATCTGTTTATTAATCTCTGTATCTCAATAAGAATCAATATTGTCAGCCATTAAAAGATATTCAGATTTGGATCATGCCTACTGGTAATTTAAAAGTAGCAGCAGAAGGGAATTTCTGTCGTGACTCAGCAGAAACGAATCCGACTAGTGTCCATGTGAATGCAGGTTCCATCCCTGGCCCCACTCAGTGTGTTAAGGATCCGGCGTTGCCATGAGCCGTGGCATAGGTTGCAGACAAGTGCCAGAACCTGCATTGCTGGGGCTGTGGTGCAGGCTGGCAGCTGTAGCTCTGATTCAAACCCTAACCTGGGAACTTCCATATGCTGCAGTTGCGGCCCTAAAAAGCAAAAAGAAAAGAAAAGAAAAGAGGTAGCAGAAAAATTCTTAAAACAGTTATAAGCAGAGGCAACTCAAAGTAAACTATAAATAAAGGCTAGAAAACAGAACATCTTCAATATCTTTTTCTGCCATTTTTCAAAATCTCTTGCGCAGATGAAGCAGAAGAATTAATTTAATAAGATATTTCAAAACAAAAAATATTTGCATTAATAAGTAACTAAAAGGGGCATTCTCCCTGTGAAACAGAAAATGTCTGCTATCACTATCAAATTTATCAGAAAATTGAGTCCTTCTACTCCATAGTCTCCAATTTTAATCAAGTAAACATAAAATATCAACTTTAAACATATGATTTACGTCGAAATGAATCAGTCCATTCAAACCAAAAATATCATTCTCCTCCCATCCCACTTTTAGGTTTCCGATATTCTAATTACCAAAATCTGAATTCCAGGAATATCTCCATAATGGTACATTACCCTTTCATTTATGATATGCATAGAACATTAACAATTAGGCTGAAAATCAGCCAATTGCTGCTTATCTGCAGTCACTTACTAAACATGTAGTCTAACACAGAGCCTATAAATACGATAAATGCCTTGCATCCTTAAGAATTACATCAAAAAGAAATAATTCTAAGTTAACAATCAATTATAAATCATTCAGTCTAACTCATACTGAAGAGTTTAAATATCATCCATAGAATCATCTGTCTTCTTGGAAACCCTTAACTGAATTAGTAGCTTTTAGGAGAATAACAACATACAAAAGGAAAGGAAAAAATGGACTACCACTGAAAAGTATGCTTTGTAATCAATATCATTCCCTACGTAAGAAAAAAAATAAAACATTTTTTGGCACCACGATCTCAGCAATAGTCACGTAATACTTTACCACTCCATGTGCCTGAATACAACGTGATGACTATGAATTTTGTGTAAAAACGAGAAACCATGTGCTCTTTGAAATTCGACTTACTACCAGAAACAAAACCCAATAGCATTTTGCGAAGGTGTGTGTATAAATTTATAAGTACATTTTACAAAAAAGAAATTCAGGTCACACAAAAGTACTGATGAGTTTGTGCCTCATAACAAATAACCATTAATTTACCTTATGAAAAAGATAGCATTGTGTCTCTGACTAGTCTATTGTTTGAGTAAATTAGTACTTGAACACTTCCACAAAATAGCAGTTTGTTACAGATTCATAATGCACTATAATTATTTTCCTTAAAAAACACTAAGAACGAATCCATGTTTTAGAATTAAAGCAAAATGAAGAATGTAGATGGGAAAACGCTGAGACACTTATTTTGATTTGCTGTATGTCAACACATATTTTTCTTTTCAAACTGAGCTAACACAGACATCAGGTTTATTTGCTGATAGTATTTTGGGTAATTACAATAACATTTTCTAGTGTTAATGTATAGCCACTCTGTAATTTATAGACAAATGCCAGTGCTTTTTCTGGAAAAAGGAATCATTGGGACTGATTATCCCACATGGCAAGAGAAATTTCATGGAAAACTTAAATTTAAAATAGCTATTTTACATATTGTGCTTAAGTAAACATAATTTGTAATTTAATTTCTTTACTAAATGATAAATAAGCTATTTTAACCTCTGTAGCTTTATTTTCTTTTCTAGAATCACTGGCTATAGCATGCTGCTATTATGTGGAAATCACTTCCTCAGGAAAAATATCTATGGAGTTATTCAGAATGGAACTGAATTGTTTAAGTAATAATTTTAAAAGGCTCAAAGCAGATAGGTATTTTTCCTAGTATGTTCACTAGCACATTGATATACCATCAAAGATGCTGAGGGACAACCTCTACTAAGCTTAAAAATATCTAGTCGGTATTGAAATCTGTCAGACCATATATGCCTTGGCATTCCTCTACAATGAAGCATTATCTGTGTTAATATCACTGTAGCAGGATTATAAAAACAAAAAATCTGGAGTTCCCACTGTGGTGCAGCAGGCTGGGGATCCAGCATTGTCTCTGCAGTGGCTCAAGTTGCTTCTGAAGCATGGCTTTGATCCCTAGCCCAGCACAGTGGGTTAAGGATATGGCATTGCCACAGCTGTGGTGTAGGTTGCAGCTGCAGCTCGAATTCAGTCTCTGGCCCAGGAACTTCCATATGCTGTAAGTGCAGCCAAAAAAAAAAAAAAAAAAAAAAACCCCAAGACAAAAATCTACCTGAACCACAGAAAGAATATATGACATTCACCTTGTACTTTAACAAATAAAGATAGTGAACATGTGTATATATGAGTGTCTGTGTAGGAGAAAGAGAGAAAAGGAGAGAGAGGAAATGTTTAACAGTTGTTCAAACATATTAAGGTAAAAGTATTCAGTGAACTTAGCAAGGGCTTATTTCAGAACATTAAATATGGTTCCAGTTTGCTCGCCCGTTCCAATAACCATCCCTGCCTGTCTACATATTGAAGACCTACTTTAAGAGTTTTTATGATACAGATTTCCTCAGCCAAAATCAAGACTATCTAGATCACATGAACAGAAGACTATTTATTGGCAATTACTATATGACACAAATGAATCTACATAGGTAATAATATCAAAGGGTCATGGGCGCATCAAGCTCTGCCTTGGAATTTGGGAGGTGTTTGGACCCAGACGCAGTTCCTTTGGAGCAGGACTCCCATGACCCAGGAAGCAGGCCAGGTACTACTACCAAACAGTTGCATGACTTTAGGGAATTTACCAAAACTCCCCACGTCTCATGGATGACATTTCGTTTATGAGCATTAATACACCAGCCGATCTCTAAAAATTATTACAGCAGGTTGTGAGTAGGTAGACTCAACATCAAACGGCAAATTCAAATTTAAAAATGGCAGAACAGACTGCAAAATCAATGATACATCTTAGTTACCAGGCCTTAAAAGGGGGAATTATATTTATAAAGCAGTTTTAAAAGCATCAGTTCTATTACCTCCAAGATTAATGTGGAATCAAATGAGAACACAGATTGAAAAAAAAATTACAAAGAATAAAGTTATGCGGTTAAATATTTCTTAAAGTAGGTGTTTTTCAGTCCACAGAAAAAGAAACATCGAAAAAAAAAACTTCATTCACTTTAATATTGGTCATTATCTTCTTAGACTGTCAGATTCATAAATGTATTAATATAAATTAAAAATATTGTGATGAGTTCCTTGTCATACAATTTATACAGCTTTTAAAGTCCACTACATCAATTTACTCCTGCATTATTTAACTTTTAAACAATGTTAGTTGCTGAGTTTGAATGTACTATCATTTGTCTAAGCACTTAATAATGAATCATCTCTTTCAAGTTCTTCACAAAGGAGAATAAAACATTTGTCAACTTATCTCCTTCAATAGTGCACATGCCAAAGGAAAATGCATCGCCAAGAGTCAGTTGGTGGAATACACTTGTGGGAGAAAGAATGACCGCCCCCAAACATGTCCACATCTTAATCCCACAGCCTGTGAATTCTCCTTTACATGGCAAAGGAGACTTTGCAGAAATGGTCAAGAATCTTAAGATGAGGAGAGTGCTATATGGGCTCATTATGATGGCAAGGGCCCTTATAAAGAAAAGGGAGACGGATGATTCAGATAGAGATGTGACAGAAGAAGATAAGATGATAGAAAGAGACAATTGAAAACTCTACACTGCTGGCTTTGAGGACAAGAAGAGCCATGAGCCAAGGAACTATAGGTGACCTTTAGGAACCAGGAAAGGAAAGGGCAATGATTCTCAGACCCTCAAGAAAGAAGGCGTGACACATGCATACACTGGAACAGTACTCAGCCATAATAAAAAAAAAAAGAAAAAATAATGAAATAATGCCATTTGCAGCACCATGGATGGATTTAGAGATTATCACACTATGTGAAGTAAGGCAAAAACAAACTCATAGATTTTAAAATCAAATTTATGTTTACCAGAAGGGAAAGGCAGGGGGAAGAGATAAATCAGGAGGATGGTATTAACAAATATTCACTACTGTATGTAAAACAGATAATAACAAGGACCTACTATATAGTGTATACACATCTATCCAATATTCTGTAATAACGTACATGAGTAAAAAAGGATAGATATATGTATATGTATACCTGATTCACTTTGCTGTACACCTGAAACTAACGCAACATTGTAAGTCAACTATACTCCAATAAAGTTAAAAAAAAAAAAGAACACAGTCCCACTGACATCCTGATTTCAGCCCAGTGAGACTCCTAATTTCCAGAACAGTGATATAATAAACTAGTATCTTTTATGTCACTAATTTTGTAGTAATTTGTTACAGGAGCAATAGAATGATAGCACAGTAGTGGTCAAAGATAGGCCCTTTGAAATCAGGCTGCCTTGTCCTGTAACTTAGAACTAAATCAGGTAAAGTTTCTGAGCATTGCTTTCATCATCTGTAACATGGCTCAGTAACAGTATTTACCTTATATAAAGTTATGCTTAGGCTCAAGTGAGATAATATATGTCTAATGCTTAGCACAGTGTCTAGGATAGTAAATGCTCAAAAAACTTGATATTTTCATGGACTTTCCTCCAAAGACTCAATATCACTCATTCCCTTGCCTCCATCATCATGAGGGTGGTAGGAAATGCGAGTTGAAGTTGTAAGCCATTGGTACAAAGAGTCAAGGTTGTGTGCAGTCATCTGAACAAGAACTTTAAAAGCAGAAAATCATGTCTCTAAATTCCAGATTCTTCACTCACCAATTGGGCAATCCTGGTCAAATGATTCACCTTCTCTGAGACTTAAGTTTCTTAATGGGTGATTTATATAAACTGAAATTCTTCACAGATTTGCTGCTAGGTTTCATTCAAACTGTCTAACACAACTGGTGGTTGTAGGACAGAGCTGGTGGTGCTCATTAAATGTGAATTTTCTTATCTTCCATTCCTTCTTCATTTGAATACCTCAAAGCAGGAACCAAGGTATACTGCATTTACACAGATGAAGATATGGAAACCCAGAGAAACAAAATCAATGCTTGATTTTAATTCTATTTTCAAGCTGAAGGTTGTTTTAACCAATGACCCAAAGAATTAAGGGAAATCAGTTAACAGGTTCTTGTGAATATTGCTGATTTTTACCTCCTGCTAAAAACTGGGACAGTTTAGATATTCTAATACCATGATAATTATGTAACACAATGTCTAACAGATTTTTTTTTAAATACCAGTTTTACATTAAATTTTTATTGAGGATTGCAATTAAAAACAGGATAGTTTAAAGCAGGAAACGTGATGCCAGGAAGTTTTAGTTGAGAAAAATAATTATTTGTTTTCTAATTGTGAAAGCTAGCACTATTGTTAAATATGCATTAAATACACATTCACTGTCCTATATTCTTCTGCCCCTACATTTGTTTTGAGCTGACAACCTCAAATTTAATCGCAGACATAGATTTGGCAGGCATCCCAGCACAGAAAAAAGGATGTATGGATTAAAACTACTTTGCATTCTGGTCACTAACAGTACACTAGCAACATGACAACTACGAATTTTACATCAGAAAGAATCAATTGTTCTCTGTATTGCATTAAATTTTGTGAAATCAAAGTATACTTTGACCACCATTACAATTTCATCTGAAAAATATAACAATTAAATTTGGGCAATGAAGAAGTCAAATAGAAGAAAAATGAAAACTGTAAATATGTGTGTAAAAGCACATCTTTGTTAAAGAAAAATTATGGTTTTTAAACAAAAGGGTATGGACTTGAATTTATGGATTAGAACTTAACCTTTATACAGAAGCTATGTCTTACTTATTTCACTGCAGTTTTAAGTCCAGCTTCAAGATAATCAAACTACATCTACATTTTGGTTCAAACGAATAATCCCAGAAATTCATTTCATGCTAACTGAATGTTAATACTGAAACTAATTTTTAACACTCATATATGTGAAAAATATAGATTATATAGCTCTGATGATAGATTATATAATTTAAAAAATTTTATTAGACATTAAACATCACTCCCCCACCCTCTCCACACACACACTCACATACACACACGCTTATTTTGTTTCCCTAGACTCTAATAGAATATTAAATACGATCAGGTAGACTCATATAAAAACATTAATTTATATATAACAGTATTAGTATAGATATGTAATGTATATGTTATGTATTTGTACTGCAAAATATAGAAGACTATTTGGGCATTTTGTGTAAAGTTTAGGATGACTGTCTTGCGTAAGTCTGCATATTGCATTGCACTGTCTCATTTTAATTCAGTTAAGGTAGTCTATGCTGCAGTTGTCTGTCCCTGATTACATCCAGGCTGCACACCAAAGTTTTCTGGCAATAACGATGAGATTCTGGGAAGATTAAGTACAATGGCAACAACAAAGTGACCTCAAATATGACTCAAAATCATTTAGATTGAAGGTCTGCTTCGGAAATGTGACTTACTGAGTTTGCTTTTCACTCAAAAGAGCTGGTCGGACCTCATTAAATAATCTGATAGGTAAACATGTCTCACACAACATAAATTTTTGAACTGGATTATGATTTTATTGTTATTTGTTCAATAACAAGGTGATTGGAATTGGAAGGTTTGCATCATTTCTTCCAAGAGCCAGAACAACAAATTCAGTAGGTGTGAAAAATGTCAAAATTGTAAAGCAATCAAAAAGCCAATGAGCATAAGAAATATTTTGGCAATGACCTTGTTCACTCTAAAACTTAAGATACAAATACAATCAAGAGAAAAGGCCATCATAAGGTTTGGCTATAATTAGAGTATTTTATTTTAAGAGTCTGCTTAAGTGTTTTCTCTAACAAACACTTAAAGTTCCTTGAGGGAAAAGATAAAGTTTTGTTTATCTCTGTGAACCTGATTTATAGCACAGGGCTTATCAAAATAACTGGTAAACAGCTGATTCTCCAAAGATGTCTTAAAATAAAGAAATACTTAAGTGAACTCACCTTATCTAAAAATGGGAAATATAAACTATACTTCCCCCAGACTACCCGTGGTCATTTAAAAAATTAGAACCTAAGAAACAGGAAAGTTGTCATGACTAAACATTGCCATAGAATGGATGTTTGCACCTGCCCTCTTAAATGATTTTGTTAAAATCCTAACCCCCCATGTGATAATATCAGTAGATGAGACTTTGGGGGTGATTAGATAATGAGGGTTCTGCCCTCCTTAAGGGGATTAGTGCCCTTATAAAAGAAGGTCCAGGGAGCTTCCTAGCCCCTAACAATGAGGACACAGCAAGAAGACAGCTGTCTATGAACCAGGAAGCAAGTTTTCATCAGACACTGAATCTGATGGTGCCCTGATCTTGGATTTCCCGAGATTTCAAGAGAATTTTCCATTCTGAGCATTTACTCTCACACTTTAAAATGCTTGTACACCTTTTTCTCTAACCTCTTAAACAAACCCTAGCTATCTTCAGTTAACTCTTCTTCCATTTACTTTTAACACAATGTTAGAAAATAATCGCTCTGAACCTTGCTCACTTCCAAGTATCACATTAGTCCCGCTCTTCACCACCCTCACCATGCTTCTAGGATAAGTCCGCTGTTAAACCAACACTTTCCAAGTTCTCAGTACTCCCATCAAACAGATTTCTGGACTTCAATCTTTTAAATGACTCTAGATAGAAAATGCCGTATTCTCTATCCACCTCCTGCTCTTACCCACAACTTAAAAAAATATATATTGACTATCCTTGAACGTACTGAACTTTATCTTCACTTCATTTGCCCAAAGGATTATCAACTTGCTCAAGACTCTTTGGCCAAGACTTTGCATCCACCTGTGGATATACTTTGCAGATAAGTTCTCACGCTTTCACTCTGAGTCACAACAGTTCATACCTCCAGTGCATTAGTTTCATCCTATCAACACTGCATTAGTTTCAACCTATCAACACTGCATGCTTTGTCCTGGAAGTGCGGAAGTTATTTCTATTATTTTGTTTTTTTAAATGACCCCACTTCATGGGAAAATAAACATTCATACTGTAGAGAAAATTCCTGGAGAATAAAATATATTAGTTTGATTGCAAGTAAAATCTACATGCTCACTTCAGATGCAATAAAGATCCTTTTCTTTATAACAGTGAGTTCAGTATTTAAAAAGATATCAACTGAATTCCTTCAATTAATCACAAACTATTAAAAAACCGGGGCCTCCTCAGTTTCTTGGAAATATCCTCTCTGATATAAAACGTATTTTCACTCCTGGAGAGAGAGAACATATTATTAACAGTTCTTCTCTTTAATTTTTAAATCCTTTCCCTTTGGAATAAAAAACTATAATGGATATTTGGATAAATAATTGGAGAGAATAATACGGCAGATTTAATTTTCAAAGCACATGAAATTCTGACCAAACATGAAAATACCCACCCCAGCATGAACTGTTTAAGACTTTTCTGCTTAAGTCAAAAAAGTTGATTTGGACCAAGGCACGTTACTTGCTAACTGTGAATAACTGAACAAGTCAACTTATCCTTTTAAGGGACTTTTTTCTAAATCAGGATGTTGATTATAAAGATATATTCCAAGTTCCTCTTTTTTTTTTTTTTTAAGGGATTCTAGGAACACACAAAACCCTACTATCTTAATTGCTCCAGGGCAGAAGTGTGTAGTGAAAGCAAAGTGTCTGACCCCAGCAGTCATGGTATCATAAAGGAACTGTTATGTTGTAGGTGGTGAACAAAACTGGTAGATTTTTTAGCTCTTCCTGAGTCAGAGATTCATTTTCAATGTGTTGTTTCAATCGAATTCTCAGCACTCCGTGCACACCCATATAATCAAATTGTACTCACAGGCTGATATCACCTTTTATCACTTATATGAAAATATCATGTATTCTTTGTAATATTGCTTTGGGAATAAGTGTATTACTGCTGATAGTAGATGGTGAATCCCCTGAGAAAATGATCCAGGGTTTATATATCATTTTATTACTCAGGGGGTTCAATGGCTGCACAAAGCAAGGATTTGACAAACAGGGATGAGTGAATGAAACAGAAGCCCAAATTCTCAAGGATACTTTTGTGCATTTTTCTTTTTTATTTACCACTTTTAAATTATGTTTTAACATTTTGTTTCAATGTAAAACATATCATTGAACCACCTAAAATATATACACTAAATCATGAACACTAAAAAAATTTACATATCTCTTTGATTTGTGTATATATACATGTAGATGATATTATAGATGAATATAATATGTTTTGCACCAGACTCTTTCCAAAAATGGCTATAAGAAATGGTCCTATCAAAAAATGTCTGGATCTTTCCTAAAACTAGTGAGAAGTCCATCGCCTATTAATGGGAAGTGAAAAGCTACAAAATATATTAATTGTAATCTTCCTTCTGAATGAAGAGTATGGTTTCCACATTGATAACAAAATTATATATCCCATCTTCCCCATTTTCCTTTTATCCAGTAAACTCTGAATTAAACGTAACTTTAAAAAGAGAAAAATAGCTAGTTTAGATTTTTATGTCATTATCATTTGTCTTCCATATTCTTATTTAGGTTTTTAAGAGTACTGCTGCACATATATAACTTTAATAGTATGACTACAGATAAATTTTCACATTTGCAGACTAAAAACCTTAACCCCTTCTAAAGGAAATTATTTAGGAATATTTTATTTTAAATTACAGACATTTTATGATGGTTGACTTTTTTTTTTTTTTTTGTCTTTTTGCCTTTTCTAGGGCTGCACTCGTGGCATATGGAGGTTCCCAGGCTAGGGGTCTAATAGGAGCAGTAGCTGCCGGCCAGTGCCACAGCCACAGCAACGCGGGCCCCGTCTACAACCTACACTACAGCTCATGGAAACACCGAATCCTTAACCCACTGAGCAAGGTCCAGGATTGAACCCACAACCTCATGGTTGCTAGTCAGATTCGTTAACCACTGAGCCATGACAGGAACTCCTGATGGTTGACTTCTGTCTTAACTCATATGCTTCTATTATTGCTATTTTAGTTAAAATTTAACTGATAATCGATGAGAGTTGTAGGATTTGTTTCATCAGGTGAAACATTAAAATTAATCAACAATAGATAACTCAAAGTATTCACACTCTATAAAATCACATGAATACAAAGGAACTATTTAAAATAAATGCTGCTAAATTTTGCAATCATTTTAAAATGTGTTATACATAAATATTACAGCGTATTCTTTAGACACAAAATTCTCAGAATAAACTAACTGGGGTAAGTTCATTTATTAACTAATATAATAGTTTAGTAACAAGATAATTCAAATAACATTTATCTGGATAATGCCATTTGAAAAGTCAGTCCATAGTTTTATAACTGAAATTGATTTTGCTACAGAGCTTTTAGAGTCAGGAAAAACTGCACTAATATAAGTAGGCAGGACATGTATATAACTAACCTATATATGCAAAGATCAACTTCTGGGATTTTTACTATTACATTTTCTTGCTATCGTCTCTGAAAATTTATAAGAAAGAGTACTGACAAGGTGAAATATAAATATTCCTTATTAATTTGCCAATAAACTATTAAGTTAATGAAAGTAAAGAAAAACACAGTTTAATTCATTTTTAGATATACATTTTCAAACTTGAAGGCAAATCTGATCACTTAAATTATGTTTTCATCAAAACTGTTCTAATTACACAAATGTATATGTTCATCTTCAGGATTTTAATAGTAAATATTCTATAACTTTAAGGATAATTTGCTTTTCTATAATAGCCTCCATAGCCAGACATTTATCTATTTTATTTAACTCAAACTCCTTTTGTTGGATTTAAATTCTGTTTCTATTCTAAATATATTTAGCAACGTGAGAGCATCATTTTTTTTTTCAGTAACTGTTTACTGAACAACCCTATGGGTAACACATACCATAAAACTTTTGTCTCTGAACTAGACTGTGATTTAAAAGACAAGATTAATGAAGTTAAAACACTAAAAATAACCCAGGACTATATGAGATTACTTGTCAAAATGTACAGTACTAACCCAAATTCTAATGGTCTATATCAGACCAACTAAGATGACTTGGGGTAATTATGAAAGGTTTCAAATAATAGTCTGTGTCAAGATATCTCATTAAAGCTGTGGGAAAAAAACACAGAAAGATTTCAAAAACAGAGTTTGAGCTTAATTTTATATGATAAACTAAGTGGAGAGAATTTTAAAATGCCAGCTACCTCTAAAAATTACTATGAAATTTCAAGTGGGGGATCAAATCAATCCTTCTATTTTGTTTTATAACATACTAATCATTATTTACCCCAATTTTTTTCCTCTTCTTTCACGAGTATTTCCATTTCTTATATGTCTACACACTTAGTACTTATCACCTTACAGACCTCTAAACCTTGCTGTGTGTCAGTTTCTACCCAGTGAGCTGAGCCAGTCATCCTCTGTTTGTCTGGATGGCAAGAGTTGAGAATCCAAAAGTCCTCATCAGCTGCAATTTTCAAACAGCACTTTTAAATAGAGCATGGCAGAATGGATAGTCTGGAATGGCTAAAATTTTAGAGTCAAAATTCAGTCTCCTTGAAAAAAAGGAGAATTCTCGTAACAATGATTTAAATATGATTTAAATATCATTAACCAATGACTCAGAGGAAAGACTTTATAAGAAACGATCACTAAGGGAAAATGAAAAAAGAATGAACCTGCAATAAGAACAGTTTCTCATTTCCTAAAAAAGGGGAAAATGCAACTAGTTGTTGGAAAAGATAAAAACAGGAGATTCTTAAGTATCTCTTAGAGGGTTCTCTTTTCCTTCTTTGTGTTGCAATTCTTGGCAGGACCCAGAAGACAACTGGGCACCTTGCTCCATCATCTTACCACCATGATCTGTACTACCACCAATGCTGACAGATTTGAGAGCACAGTCTACAAGCACGGAAGGAACACGAGAATGACAGATTCCAGTAAGGAACAAAAATAAAGAAGTCCAGTTGACCACAAAGGGCTCAGGTTGTATCAGTCCCCAAGTCTTCACTGACTACTGCAAGGTAGTAGTGAATTAACAAGTGCTCCTACAATTCCTTAATTACGATGCAGATATTAAAGAAGAATAAACTGTCACTGAACCACCTTGGTCCTGGAAGGGGGTGTTGCAGATCTAAAAGCTTAAACTAGGAAACTCGGTAACACAGGCTACATATTGGGAACATCACCGGTCAGCCTGCGAGAGAGGAACTACTAATCCTCTGAGCATAAGCAGAGCCAGTGGGAGCTTTGGTGGAAGCTTATGCACTAGTGTGGGAAGCACTGTGCATTAATGACACTGTGGAAACGGGCCATAGCAATGCCGATAGTACAGACACTGTGAAAAGTCCAGGTGGAAACAAGAGTTTCACTTGAGTTAAGGATGGAGAAGACTGGAGAAAATAAAACAAGGACTTAAGCTGAAACCTAAACCTAAACAAGAGTCTGAGTAGAGCTGGGGAAAGGAGAGGGGGGTCTTTGAGAAGGGAGGAGAGGGCTGAGAGACTGAACTTTGCACTGGATTCATGATTTAGACAGTTGTAGGTTGGTCAAGTTTATTACTCTTAATTCCTCGTTTTGCCTTAGCTCTGAAGCCCTGACTCAAGATGATAAACAGCTAGAAAGAAGAGCACAAATCCTGAATACCATCAAATCCCAAAATGCCAGACTTTCCAACTGCCATGTGCTCTATGCAAAATGTAAGAAAACTTAACAGAATATAATCAATGGCAGTGTGATAATGGAGCTTTCCAAAGTGATAACTACTTCAAAATAAATATTCTGACAACTTTTACCAGATAATTGTTTTTCATATAGCTAAATTCCTTTTGGAAACTTTTCAAAGAAGCTTAGTAAATTATCAGAACTCTGTAATTATAACTCAGCTCTATAACAATATTAATGATGATAACTGATATTAATTGAACAGTTACTATAAGAGCAGCACTTGTTATCCCTGTTTTACAGGTGAGAATATTAAGGAATGGAGAAATTAATCTCTTGCTCAAGATCTAGATGAGCACTATCTCATCAAACAAGTGGGTAAGCAGGATTTAGATGTAAATCTGACAGATTTCAGACTCTGCTCATAACCATCATACAGCCTCTGGCACAGAAGCATATTTTAAAGGCTCAAAGTATTTGCAAAACAGAAATTTTTGCAAATAAAGCTACTGAAAAAATGTGCTCTGAAGTCAAAGAGGATGTAAAGATATTTAGACATTTAGTTATAAGTAGAGATCTGGGCTTAACTGACTGTGGAACAGATTTGGAAATAAAACAAAGATGTTGAGTTATTCCTTGAAGCCACCACTTGGGCCACAGGATCCAAATTTCTTCACAGGAAATCACTAGGGACTTGTGCAAGCGGAAGAGTTTCGCCCCAGCACTCAGCAGCCACTGGCCTCAGTGCCTGGAACTGCCATGTCCTGGCATTAATCCATTTAGTAGCCAACTATTCAGCCAGAACGCTTAACAACGAGCCACATGATGTGAATTCTGAACACTCTAGAAACAGTTTTGACCGGTGTCAAACCAAACCATAAGGAATAAAAGAAAATCAAAGAGATCTTTAAAAATGAGGCCATTCAATACCATCTATAGAAAAAGGAAAGCTCCTCTCAAAATACTTTTTATTTCCATAAAACTACAAGCCAGACGATGATAACAATTATGTAAACCATCTAATTTGAACACTATTACTTTACTGCAAATAACGGAGCTCAGTTGTCTTCAATACCTGCAAATATGGATATGCTTTATATGAAAAACAATATCAAGACATCTAACAAAAGCTTTTTACACAAATGAATTTGTTCTCCGTCATCAGAAATAGAGCAGATTATCTACTTAGTAATCTTCAAAAGGGAGAAGGCAATCAACCACTGAGGTACAAGAGAATTTGTAGTTACAATTTTATGATCTAATCCTTCTTGTGATATTACAAACATAGGTAGACAGTTTTTTCAGCAGCTCTGTAACATGAAATGTTTTAACTCAGTTGTGCAATGCTATGTAAAAGAAGGTATAATGCTGTTGGAAACTTAGCAGTCTTCCTCTCTTCAATTGCAAATGGGGGAAAATGAAAATGAAGCATTCAAGTCTGTGCATGCATTTCAGTCACAGTCCCTGAGCTTCCATGCTCCAAGTGCCAATTTTATCTATATTCAGGGAATATGTTTTGATGAAAAACATCATAAATTATGAATACTCATGTGCTGAGAGTTTTTCTTAAAAAAAATAAGGTGAGAGCTGTTTAGCTGTTCATTTTGTGAAACAGAAAGACAACAGATACTGTTTTGCAGTCTTGATAAATTAAATACTGGCTAATTAGTCTTCAGTTATACAAAGTGTGAATAATAACTCCAATGTTTTATCATAGAGCACATTTTCTTCTTTGAGGCTAAAAAACAAAACAAAGGAAAAATAATTTAAAAGATCCGTGAATTTCAGCAGTAATGAAAGAGATATAGCAAATATTTTGACACAGCTTAGAATAACAGGATGCTTTTCCAAAAATTTTATATACATATGTATGTGTGCACACACACACACTCCTTATGTACTATATATAATATAAATAATATATATAAATTTATGTATTTGACTCTTCAGAACAAACAATGCATTGATGAGAGTACCTGGTATAGAAAAAAAAAAAAAAAAAAGAATGGCTGCATAAGAAATAGTAACTATAGAGCAGGCATAGGTTTTTTTTTTTAAGTTTTACTGAAGTACTGTTGATCTACAACTATACTTCTGATAATTCCTGAGATTCAGTTATACATATACACATATCCATTCTTTTTGAGATTCTTTAAATTTAACAATTCCATAAAAGGATGAACAATGCTAACAGTTTCTTTGTACGGTGACCTGTTTAGGAAAGATTACTCTTTTCCCAGCCAGGCTGTGTTCCAATCCCAACTTTGCCAGTGAGCAGCTTTGTGAGTTTGACAAGTGTCATTTAAACACTTCAAAATCTACTCACATCCTCTTCTATATATGACATCTATTTTTCCATTATAGTCAATTTACAGTGTTCAGTCAATCTCTACTGTACAGCAAGGTAATACGGTCGTACACATATACATACATTCTTCTTCTCACATTATCCTCCATCATATTCCATCACAAGTGACTGAATATAGTCCTCTGTGCTATACAGCAGGATCTCATTGCTTATCCACACCAAATGCAATAGTTTGCATCTATTAACCCGAAATTCCCAGTCCATCCCACTCCCTCTCCCTCGACAACCACCCTTCTATAAAACAGAATTCCTTCTTACGGAAGTCTGAAAAATTGAATTAGATCACACACACAAATCATAAAAACATGGTACACTATAAGTGCTAGATATTGACTTTTAATATTGTTCATATTACTTGTCAAAAAGGGCCCTTTCAGATTAGTAGATACAAACTATTACATTTAGAATGGATAAGCAATGAGATCCTACTGTATAGCACAGGGAACTAGATCCAATCTCTTGGGATAGAACATTATGGAAGATAATATGAGAAAAAGAATGTATACATATATATGTATATGTATGACTCGGTCACTTTACTGTACAGCAGAAATTGACACAACATTGTAAATCAACTATACTTTTATAAAAAAAAACAGAAACAGGAGATCCTACTGTATAGCACTGGGAATTATGTCTAACCACTTGTGATGTGTAACCCTGTCGCCATGCTGTACAGCTGGGTATAATGTAAAAAAAAAAAAAAAAAAACAGAAACAAAAACTTTTCAACAACCCCATCCATGGCAGACACATCTGACTACCTACCATACACCATGTCCCTCCCTCATTCTTCAGATCTCCCCTCAGCAACAGAAAGGAGTCGATTAGCCAAGGGAAGCTAGGATTATGTCATTCTCACCATTGACTTGTTTAGGGAAGTTCACATGAAATAATACTAGCCAACGAGAATCGAGGGAAATCTATTGAATGACATATTCCTTTACTATTAAAATGAGGCCACTCAAACAAGCACTTATTTTGCTTTCCTAGGTTCCGATTTCAGTGTCCAAGAAGGTGATACATAAAGCTGTTGGAGCCATGTTTCTTCCAGGAAATCAGAGGGGAAAAGTCAAAACGGAGGGGAAACATGAAAGTCAAACCTACTTCCAGAAAGCTCCTTATATGGTTTAATAGGTTTTTATTTTTAAGCCATTTTGAATGTTTTCTTCTCTTTTTTGCTTCTAAAAGCATTCTAAACTCTAAAAATTTCATTATGGAAGTATTCAATAAGTCAACCATAAACTGATGGCTTACTCAATTATTAATAATTACAGTGTTTCACAATAAGAGAAGCCATTTATTTTATTTTTTTAATGGATTTTATTTCAATTATGGTGTGCATAAATCATCACAAGTCAATTTTACAGATTTTGTATCCCAAACCCCCAGTGCATCCCCCCACCCCCCAGATTGTCTTATTTGAAAAACCAAGGTTTTCCAAAGTCTGTGAGTCATTGTCTGTTCTGTAAGAAGGTTCATTGTGTCTTTTAGTTTCCACATGTAAGCGG